>JAYEVK010000051.1:0-168188 GCA_036346275.1 Otatea glauca | reverse complement strand
ACGAGCACGGCGCTCAAACCAACGCGGTAAACGCTGCCGCTCACCCCCTCCAGTCCGACACCGCGGATGGGGTATACGGGTGGGATAGATGGTGGCTACCTTCCGCAGCCTCCTCGCTGCACGAGGACTGGATGAATGCCCCACGCCCACCATGACGAACGCAGCCATACGCCCGTAATACGACGTAAAACGAGCACCACGTCCGGCACGACGTAAACGAGCCTCACGCCCGTACTACGACGAAAAGCGAGCCTACGCCCATTTACGACGTAAAACAAGCACTGGACACCAACTCACGCCGAGGTATCGCGGCCGCCCTCGGGCCACCAAGGCACGGTCTAGCTACGACGGTAAACGAGCACTCAACAACCCAACTCGCGCCGAGGCATCGCGTCGCCCCCGCCGCATCAAGGCACGGTCTAGCTACGACGTGTAACGAGCACTTCAACACCCGAACCTCGCGCCGAGGCATCGCGTCGCCCTCGCCGACCAAGGCACGGTCATTTAGCTACGACGGTAACGAAAGCACTCGGACACCGGACCTCAAGCCGAGGCATCGCGGTCGTCCCTACCGACCAAGGCACGGTCTAGCTACGACGGTAAACGAGCACCGGACACGAACCTCGCGCCGAGGGCATCGCGGCCGTCCCTACCGACCAAGGCACGTCTAGCTACGACGGTAAACGAGCACTCTGGACACCCGAACTCGCGCGGAGGCATCGCGTTCGTCCCTCGCCACCAAGGCACGGTCTCAGCTACGACGTTAAACGAGCACTCGGACACCTGAACTCGCGCGGAGGCATCGCGGTCGTCAGAAGGCCCCATTTTCGATAAATGAATATCAAAATGGATACTATATGCATACAGATTAGTCCCATGATCAGCTGGCTAGTACGCACAAATACAAATTGATATCACAATATACACAACTTTACTATTACAATGAAGCAAATACATAACATTCTTACAATACCAAAAGTAAAAGCATAACAAAGGAGACATTCATCTTGTAGTATGCCTTTATCCCAAAATCCCCACAGTAACTGACAAGGAGAACCCTAGTAAAACTCATCGCTCACATCCCGAATCTCAAGGCCGTAAAAGGTATCGTCGGGAAATGCTTTCTTCACCTAAAAATATCAATAAGGGGGCAAGTTGAGTACTTACGTACTCGCAAGACTTTTTCAAAACCTATTATATATGCGAGCCATTCCAAGGAAAAGTTCATGGTTGTTTTGCATAAAGCTAAATTGGAATGTAAATTCAAAATAATAGATTGTAAAACACAATTGAGTAAAAGCGACTTAATCTCGAAAGTAACAAAATGTAAGCATAAATAAGTATCGAATACCGGTATCATGACCATATCCAAGAACCATTTCTCTTGTCGCAGTTAGAAATTTCGAGAACCATTCCTACCACCCGGTAGAAATCCTGAGTTTATAAAAAAATAAAATCATCTAACTAGTGTTTGGCGCACTAAGATTCCCATAACCGCGGGAACGGCTTTTGAAAAGTTTCACACTCTGCGAGTTGTACAGCCTTTACCCACAAGTAAATGATCAACCTCTTTGCTGTGCCAAGAACACACTTCCTTTGGTGTGTGCGGCAAGGAGATCATAACAAAACCGTTACATTGATTAACCCTAACTTTGCACCACCGGTGACGCTAAACCCATACTATGGTATTTATGTTTGTACAAATCCTTTGCACAATAATGATTAAGCATGTCCATAGTATGGCGCTCACCGCTGTATTAGCAAACGTGACTCCCAACACCTCGGTGTGGCGCCTCTCGAGCAACCATCCATCAAGAGGCTCGTACTACTTGCCTACCAATGTGCAAAGCTAGTTTTAAGCAACTTAATAAGTTAGAGCTGTCCCATACCAAAGCACTTGTGGTTGTACGGCAAATTCTTGGGTTTAACGAACACGTAGTTCGGTCCTTAATCCGACACAATAATATCTCCACTTACACTACGCACAAGTCCTTGTACACCGGCTATTGCCAATAATTGCCCGTATCAAAATCATAGTTTTATTTTCATTTTTGATCAAAATACCAACCAAAGAAAGGTCATACCCTTAAGTTGTCATATCCAACATTTTTAATCATGTCAAGTTTTATGTTCATTTAAGCATGGCTAAGCATAACACTATGTGTGAGTAACCCAGATTGACATCATGTAATGTCTATGCTATTCTAGGTTATCAAGGTTCACAATTCTATACTTATCAAGGAAGTTCTATGTGACAATAGGGACAACTACCAATACCCAAAATATAGCAGACTTTAATAAAAGTAAAGTATGCAGTAAAACATTTAATGAAAACATTTATAAAACTGGGATCAATATGATCAAAGGGGGTGCTTGCCTTGTTGATGATCTTCGACGTCAAACTCCTGATCGTCGAACTCACGTGTTTCGCTTCGGTGCTACACGTCGAATAATAATAACATGGCAATTCCAACAAAACGAAAGGATCAGACATAAGAACCAAATAAAATTAACTGTTTGAATTAACACATTTGTTGTTTATCGATTTTACTAGTTCCATGTTTATTTTCTGATTAGGTTCTAATGTTAACCAATCTTATTATCTTGAATTATTCATTTTTATTTATCATTTCCAGAGACCATTTTTCCAGGTTTTACCACTCTGAACTTTTAATTTCTAAACCTTGAAATTATTTAAATCATTATTATGGAACTACTTTCTTACCCTATATTATACTTTGATGATTTTCCATGGTACACCCTAAGTATTTTTGCATATTCAGGTTCCTAACAGAGCATGGATTCTAATAAAATTTGTTTCATTCAATTTGAAGTTGAATTGCGTAAATTCTATTCACAACATAATTCAAATTCTTTCTTTAAATTTAAATTTGAAATTTAAACAGGGTTCATTTTGAAATATTTTTGCATATTCTGAATCTACTTGATTTTAGATGAATTTATAAATTTATTTCACTTCATTTGGTTGATAGTTCAAAAGATATTTAAGTTTGAATGCATTCGGTTTTGAAAATACAGAAATTAGAAAATTTTTCCATAAACGGAAAGTACGCCTTCGCAACTGGAGTGCGCTTTCCATTTTCGTACCGCTTCGATCGAGGCTCGACGGCCGGGCCATATGGCGATGAAACGCGTCGCATGGGGTAGCCGACACGCGGACCAGCGCGTAGAGATGGATGACTGTGGTGGGCCCATGCGCGAGAAACAACCTGACGAGTCGCGATCGCGGGGTGACCCACATGGCAGCGACCGAGACAAAGAACTCACTCCCGAGCTCACCGTGGCGCAGAGGCGGCGGAGAAGGAAATGGGCTCGGATTCGTGCTCGTGGACCTACACGCGTCTAGGGAAGGTGATGCTTGGCCGGAGATGGCGGAGGTGGCCTCGCCACCGAGAGAGGCGGCAGAGCTCATCGCCACCGTCGCTCCGTGAAACAACGACTTCCCAGGCAAATGAACACCACTACGAGCATCGGTGGACCATAAGGGACTCATTTTTGGGTTCGGGCAAGAAAATGAGTAATGGAGGAGGTGATCTTCTGCGTGCGACTACGGCGGTGAAATAGCTGGGAGGAGAGCTCACCGAGAAGAAAAGGCTAAATTGAGGGTGGCGAAAGCTTGAGGTGTCAAGGGGTGGTTCGGGTTGATTGCTTCGGTGAAATGGTGAGGTGGTGAAGCGACGAGTTTTCCTTTTTCGGTATTCCACGAGATGAGGAAGAGGACGGTGGTCATGGCGATGTCGAGGAGGTGTGGCTCGGTTTCTTGCCGGTTCCAGGAGAATGCACGAGTGAATGCGATGCTTTGGAGCGGTTTTTATAGACAAAAAGAGGCGGCTACAGATCCGAACGGAAGAAGAAAAGCGGCGGCTTGCGCTGGTTCTCTCGGTCGCCTCTGCGCGGAGAGAAACCACGGAGACCGAGGCATTGCGGGCGTGGCGGCGGCGTCGTTGGCGTCCTCGGGTGAAGTGTTGCGCGAAATGAGACAAAACGCAGTAAAGTCGGCCGGGCGAGAGAAGCAGCGAAGCTGCGGAGAAAGCGGAAAGAAACGGAGGGTGAAACCGGTGGGGCGGGGCCAAAGGAAAGAGGAAGTCGGCCTGGGGACAGTGGCCATGCAGCCCACATGTCGGCGGGACAGATTTTAATACTCGTGATAATTCTAGAGAACTCGGGTAAAATCGGAAGGTTAGGTTAAAAGATAGAGTCAGATTTTACCAAACTTTTTACAGAGGTCGGCAAGGTAAAGATCAAGGTCTAGTAAAATTTTCAGAAAAATTTAATGAACATAAATATTATTAAAAATCTGACAATGCACTGTTAATGATTTTCACTGATTACGATTTCCATTTAATCGAGGATAAAATCAATTTATTATTTTATGAAACTTTTTTAAATTCGACCTTGCATTTTCCTAGCTTTTAAGATTGACTGTTTTTGAATTTCTAAAATTAATAAATGAAGAGATAAATTCATGATATTTTACCAGGGTTGAGTTAAGATAATATGTCGGCATGGTTAAAATTTCAACTATGGTTAAGGTAAGAAATATTCTGAACAAATCTTTTGGTTCAGATTTCCTCTTTGACTTTTCATGATTATCTTTGTATTTTATTTTATTTTATTAATGCCAGGATATAGCAAGAGGCACAATCATGATTCTGAGATTTTTATGGATTTTACTGACTTTATATTTTACCTTTTACCTTTTACCATTTTACCATATAGCATTTTGGATTTCTTTTAATGGTAAAAGCCAAAAGAATTTCTTTAATTCAAGAAAAATCAGAAACATAACAATAATTCATATGAGTATTTTTAATACCGCATTTCTGATTTTATTGAATTTCGGGTTGTTACAAATCCACCCCTTACAAAAATCTCGTCCTCTAGATTTGAAGAGGATTAGAAGAAATCAGAAATTCTTTTCGAGATGATCTTCTCGTTCCCAAGTTGCTTCGTCTTACGTATGATGACTCCATTGAACTTTCAACATCTTGATGGTCTTGTTCTGTCCGACGCTCCGCTTCTTCCGTAACACGAATTGGATGTTCTCGATATGAAAGATCCGTTGAAGATCGATATTCTCCGTCGGTCGGATCGGAAGGAACACGAAGACATTTCTTGAGTTGCGACACATGAAAGACATTATGAACCTCCGATAGTTGAGGTGGCGGTTCAACTTATATGCCATCTCGCCATCTTCTCGAGGATTCGGAAAGGTCCAATATATCGCGGAGCTAACTTGCCACGAATTTGGAAACGATTTAACTCCACGAAGAGGAGAAACCTTCAAATAGACATGGTCGCCAATCTCGAAGCTAAGTTCTCGTCGACGGTTGTCTGCAACTCTTTTGACGAGATTGCGCTTCTTTGAGACGGCTTGATCACGTCTACTTGCTCTTGAGCCTCTCGAATAAGATTTGGACCAAAGAATTTTCTTTCACCAACTTCGACCAAAAGAGGGAGTTCTCGCATTTTCTTCCATACAAGGCTTCAAAAGGAGACATTTGAAGACCGGATTGAAAACTCTGTTGTAAGAAAATTCAGAAACGCCAAGCTTTTTTCCCCAATTAGAGCCATATGATAACACATGGGCTCTCAACAAGTCTTCTAGAATTTGATTTATTCTTTCGCTTGCCCATCCGTCAGGGTGATAAGTCGATCAAATTCAGCTTAGTCCCTAGAAGATTGTGCAAACTTTCCCGAATCGAAGTAAATTGAGATCCTCGATCCAAACAATGGTCTTTGGAACACCGTGCAAGCGCACAATGTTATTCGAGATAGAGTTCCGCAAGCTCATCTCCTCGATTGGTGACTTTTCTTTGAATAAAATGCGCCACCTTGGTTAACCGATCAACGATAACCCGATAGAATCATGACCTTTTCTAGTCTTTGGCGCACGGTGATGAAATCCATATCGATATCATCCCACTTCCATTCGAATCTTCAAAGGTTGCAAAAGTCCAACAGAGCGTTGATGCTCGGCTTTAACACGCTGACACATGTCGCAGATAAAGAACGTATGCACGACTATATCTTTCTTCATACCGCCACCAATATTCCCGACGGAGATCTTGGTACATTTTTGTACTTCCAGATGGATTGAAAGAGGGACTCATGAGCTTCTTTAAGGATTAAGTCCTTAAGCTCAAGGTCATTAGGAACATAGATTTGATTTTTAAACATGAGCACTTCATCCAATCTTCATGGAATTGGATTCGCCCATTTTCCTTCAATTCTCACGGATTTTGATGATAGATTCATCTTTGAGTTGAGCAGCTTTAATTTGGGATTTTAAGGTTGGTTGCACTTCAAGTGTGGCCAAAATCCTTTTCAACAATTCCCAAATTAAGCTTTTGGAATTCATTGATTAGATCCGATCGGTTGGTATGATAGGAAACGAGAAAGACAATGAAGTTTTCTGCTAAGAGCATCAGCTACGACATTAGCTTTACCGGGGTGGTATTGAATATTAAGATCGTAGTCTTTTATCAACTCCAGCCATCTTCGTTGTCTTAAATTTAAATCAGGCTGGGTGAAGAAATATTTCAAACTCTTGTGATCTGTAAAAATATTGCATCGATTACCAATAAGGTAATGACGCCAAATTTTAAGAGCATGCACTACGGCAGCTAATTCCAGATCATGAGTTGGATAATTAAGCTCATGGGGTCGTAACTGACGAGAGGCATAAGCAACAACTTTGCCTTCTTGCATCAGCACACACCCTAATCCACTTCGAGATGCATCACAATAAACATCGGCTTTTATGGACGCCGGTAACACTAGCATGGGGTGATGTTAACCGATTCTTGAGCTCTTGAAAGCTTTCTTCACATCCCGGGGTCCATTCAAACTTCTTTTCTTTCTTTAACAAATTGAGTTAAGGGTCGAGCTATTTTAGAAAAGTTCTCGATGAAACGGCGATAATATCCCGCTAAACCGAGAAAACTTGAATTTTAGGCATGATTGAGGGTTCCCAATCCATGATTGCTTTGATTTTACCGATCGACTGATATGCCTCCATTGGATAGGATATGCCCGAGAAAAGCAACTTCTTTTAGCCGACTTCGCATTTCGAATTTGGCATAAAGCTTATGCTCGCGAAGTTTCTCGAGCACCATACGCAAATGCTGCGCATGATCTCCTTTAGATTTGGAATAGATAAGGATGTCATCGATGAAAACCACGACGAACTTGTCTAAATACTCCATGAACACTTTATTCATAAGGGTCATAAAGCTGGCAGGAGCATTAGTAAGTCCGAAAGACATTACGGTGTACTCATACAATCCGTAACGCGTGGTAAAAGCAGTTTTTGGAATATCTTCGGGTCTGATTTTCAATTGGTAGTACCCATGTCTTAAATCAATTTTTGAAAAGACTTGAGCACCAGTCAACTGATCAAACAGATCATCGATACGAGGGAGAGGATATTTATTTTTGATTGTCACATCATTTAAGGCTCGATAGTCCACACACATCGCAGTACCACCGCCCTTTGGGGACAAAAGAATGGACTACCCCACGGAGAAGAACTAGGTCGAATAAATCCTTTCTTTAACTGCTCATTAATTTGCTTCTTTAATTCGACTAAGTCATGAGGGGGCATACGATAGGGACGCTTAGAAATAGGAGCGGTTCCGGGAACAAGATTGATAACAAATTCCATATCTCTGTCTGGAGGAAGTCCAGGCAACTCATCTGGAAATACATCCGGATATTCAGAGACTATAGGAATTTGACTGAGTTCTTTGGTTATGGCTGAACAAAGGAAGGATTGGGATTTTTCTGAATTTTGGATGGAGGAAAAATTTACTGGAACACCTTCAGAGTTAACAAGAGAGATTGATCGATTGGCACAGTCTATGCATCCTTTATATTTGGATAACCAGTCCATGCCAAGGATCACATCTAAACCAGAGTTTCTATGAGGATGAGATCGGTGAAATAATATTCCATTTATTTCAATACTGATACTAGGGCAAATTTTTGTTGACTTCATGGTTGATCCAGGGGAAAAGATTAACATTTTGGTAGAGAGAAGGTCGGATTTGATTTCATTTTGATCGACAAACTTCTTTGAAATAAATGAATGCGATGCTCCGGAATCAAACAATACCAAGGTAGATACTGAATGAACAGGGAACATACCCAATACGACATCAGGGGCGTCGTTGGCTTCCTCGGCAGTCACATGGTGCAAGCGACCGCTACTTGAATTCCGGCTTCGGCGAGAGCATCGTTTAATCGCTTGAGTTACTCCAAGACCTTGCGGTCTTCCGTGGGGCCAACACCTTGAGCCGATCGATGATTCGAGCTTGATTCTTCTTTGACATGCATTCGCGTAATGACCACGCTCATTACACCGATAGCATGTGACATCCGCCGTTGATTTTGAATTCCAACAGCTTCCTTTCGATGTGCCAATCGCCTAGCGTGAGGTCACGAGGTCGAGGAGGTTGACCTTGACGCCTTTGTCGATAAGGAGCGTAAGGTCGTACATTGGGGAATTGACCAATGCGCGCCTTGCAGGCTAGCACTTACGCACTTGCGAGCTATCCATTTCCTCTTCGATTCTCCATAATATTCTTGGTAATCGTTCGGCTATAATAGCTTTATCCACCAGTACTTGAAAATCATGGAAATCATGAATAGCTAGGATATGCTTCACTTCATCATTCAGGTTATCTCTGAAGCGTTCAATTCTTCTTGCTTCAGGCGTCACTTCCGAGGTTGCATATCGGGCAAGATAATTGAAGCGGTGAAGATATTCCATTACAGACATATTCCCTTGACGGAGATCCAAGAATTCCCGCTTCTTGAGATTTACCAGACTAGAAGGAATATGAGTCCTTCTGAAAGCTTCCTTGAATGATGTCCAAGAAATTTGCTGCCCTTCTGGCTGAATAGACTGGAAATTCTCCCACCAAGTAGCCGCTGCGCCTTGCAACTGATACGAAGCGTAAAGCACTTTCTCATGGTCACTGCATTGAGCAATGGCCAATTTGCTTTCCACTGATTTCAGCCAATCATCTGCTTCTAAAGGATCAATAGCAGAAGAGAAAGTCGGGGGTCGGGTTTTTAAGAACTCGCCCAACTTAGATTGACGATTAGCTTCAACACTTCTGGCTCCTGCATCCACGGCACCGAGGTTAGCCGATTCTCGCACTCAACTTTGAAGAAGGGTATTTGTCCGCCGCCCTTGCTCGATCATCGCCAAGACTTGAGCCATCGAGGCGGTCCCGCAATCGCTTCTTCGTGAACAGCCTTGGGCTTGAGTGCCGCTGAGGCGGCGGAGATTCTTGACGGCGGGTTGACGCGACGAAGAAGCCCCGATAGAAGGATGAACTGGATTTGGCAATACCGAGTGGTTAAAGCCACTCTGAGGTCGACTTCGAGTTGCCTCCGTCTCAATATCTCGCCGTAGATCCGTGACAGCATCCGAAAGGCATAAAGAAGGAGAGTGATAGGTAAGATTTTAATTCATTTAATTTCCGATAGCTATCGCATTATTCATTCATGAGTTGTTATTATCAAGGATCTCAACATCGTAAAAATATTAACAGAAATGTTAAATATTTACGAGTAGGAACCATAAGCACACAATAAAATTCACAACCAAAAACTTTTATTCCAACTATTAATATATACAAGCATAAGGCATAACCACAAACATCTACACTCACTCAACTAACTCTGTACCCACACTACCTACTGAGGACCTGCAGGTAGACCCCTCCGTGTCCGAGGAAGGGTAAGTCCCTCGACGACGGTATACCTGTGGTCGCTGGGGACGACGCAAAACAACACTGCCTGGGTCTATATGGATTCTAGGCAACCGAGGTCGACTACCTACAACTGACATCCGTGCTTGACAATACCTTGGCGGTGCTCGGGTTTCATCCACGGGCACTCGAGGTGCTTGCCTCAACACTGATCGAGGTACCAAACCTCTAGCGAGACAAGGAGCAATAGCTTCTTCCAAGTACGCTATCCTACGCCTAGCTTCTCTATACTCAGAAACTATTTGCCTACTATACTGATCTGAGGCGTTAATGAATTCCACTAAGTTTCTTAAGGTGGTATTTGTTAACCCAGTGGAATCCATGTAACAATTTTCCTCACCCGGGCGAGAAGGAATTCTTCTATATGCAATCGCTAACTCGTAATGCATGACGAGTCGACAATTGCATTATAGGCACCTTCATTCATGGCCATCGTGATGGAAGATCCTCGAGCCCTCAAAAGATCTATCCCTTCGCCATACTCAACTCGGCAGGATATCTACCCTTGCTATATACTCCACCGAAACTGGACTAACAGGGGCATGGAACACTATATATCTAGGATTCTCAGAAAAATGGGCAAATTCCAGCAGACGAGTAAGGTATCCCATCATGCCGGAACTTTCCCTCTGAGTAGACATATAGCATGGCACATAGCCTCCCATCTGCACATTTAACAAGGAATTAGCATTCCCGATTAAATGTAAGATAATGAAATATTGGAGGAAAAGATTCTAGTAGAAATTTTTAAAACAGAAAAGAGTTAATAACAAATATTTATTTGTCACAACCAAAAGAATATACTTAAGAAATAAATTGAAGAGATGACCTAATTCATCATTTTAGTTTTGGAAGCCTAATTTCAAATTTTAGGTTCATTTACGCCCAGGCTATCTAAGGTTTCCTACTGAAGATGGCTCGATACCAACTTAAGGCCCCATTTTCGATAAATGAATATCAAAATGGATACTATATGCATACAAGATTAGTCCCATGATCAGTGGCTAGTACGCACAAATACAAATTGATATCACAGTCATACACAACTTTACTATTACAGCGGAAGCAAATACATAACATTCTTACAATACCAAAAGTAAAAGCATAACAGTGGAGACATTCATCTTGTAGTATGCCTTTATCCCAAAATCTCCACAGGCAACTGACAAGGAGAACCCTAGTAAAACTCATCGTTCACATCCCCGAATCCTGCGTCGTAAAAGGTATCGTCTGGGAAATCTGCTTTCTTCACCTAAAAATATCAACGAGGCAAGTTGAGTACTTACGTACTGCAAGACTTTTCAAAACCTATTATATATGCAGGCCATTCCAAGGAAAAGTTCATGGTTGTTTTGCATAAAGCTAAATTGGAATGTAAATTCAAAATAATAGATTGTAAAACAGAATTGAGTAAAAGCAGCTTAATACTGAAAGTAACAAAATGTAAGCATAAATAAGTATCGAATACAGGTATCATGACCATATCCAAGAACCATTTCTACCGCCGCAGTGAGAATTTCCGAGAACCATTCCTACCATTCCTGTAGAAATCCGAGTTTTATAAAAAAATAAAATCATCTAACTAGTCTTTGCCGCGCACTAAGATTCCCATAACCGCTGAACGGCTTTTGAAAAGTTTCACACTCTGCAGAGTTGTGCGCTTTACCCACAAGTAAATGATCAACCTCTTTTGCGGTGCCAAGAACACACTTCCTTTGGTGTGTCGGCAGGAGATCATAACAAAACCGTTACATTGATTAACCCTAACTTTGCACTGTACCCGTGACGCCAAACCCGTATTATGGTATTTATGTTTGTACAACACCTTTTACAATAATGATTAAGCATGTCCATAGTATGGCGTTCACCGTTGTATTAGCAAACGTGACTCCCAACACCTCGGTGTGGGCGCCTCGAGCAACCAACATCAAGAGGCTCGTACTACTTGACCTACCAATGTGCAAAGCTAGTTTTAAGCAACTTAATAAGTTAGAGCTGTCCCATACCAAAGACTTGTGGTTGTACGGCAAATTCTTGGGTTTAACGAACACGTAGTTCGGTCCTTAATCCGACACGGGCAATAATCTCCACTTACACTACGTACAAGTCCCTTGTACACCCTGGCCATTGCCAATAATTGCCCGTATCAAAATCATAGTTTTATTTTCATTTTTGATCAAAATACCAACCATAAGAAAGGTCATACCCTTAAGTTGTCATATCCAACATTTTAATCATGTCAAGTTTTATGTTCATTTAAGCATGGCTAAGCATAACACTATGTGTGAGTAACCCAGATTGACATCATATAATGTCTATGCTATTCTAGGGTTATCAAGGTTCACAATTCCATACTTATCAAGGAAGTTCTATGTGACAATAGGACAACTACCAATACCCAAAATATAGCGACTTTAATAAAAGTAAAGTATGCAGTAAAACATTTAATGAAAACATTTATAAAACTGGGATCAATA
Organism: Otatea glauca; assembly: GCA_036346275.1. Classification (NCBI taxonomy): domain Eukaryota; kingdom Viridiplantae; phylum Streptophyta; class Magnoliopsida; order Poales; family Poaceae; genus Otatea; species Otatea glauca. Next base: position 155,908 of record JAYEVK010000051.1, on the reverse strand, counting down.
TGATCAAAGGGGGTGCTTGCCTTGTTGATGATCTTCGACGTCAAACTCCTGATCGTCGAACTCACAGGTTTCGTCGGGTGCTACACGTCGAATAATAATAACATGGCAATTCCAACAAAACGAAAGGATCAGACATAAGAACCAAATAAAATTAACTGTTTGAATTAACACATTTGTTGTTTATCGATTTTACTAGTTCCATGTTTATTTTCTAATTAGGTTCTAATGTTAACCAATCTTATTATCTTGAATTATTCATTTTTATTTATCATTTCTAGAGACCATTTTTTCCAGGTTTTACCACTCTGAACTTTTAATTTCTAAACCTTGAAATTATTTAAATCATTATTATGGAACTACTTTCTTACCCTATATTATACTTTGATGATTTTCCATGGTACACCCTAAGTATTTTTGCATATTCAGGTTCCTAACAGAGCATGGATTCTAATAAAATTTGTTTCATTCAATTTGAAGTTGAATTGCAGAAATTCTATTCACAACATAATTCAAATTCTTTCTTTAAATTTAAATTTGAAATTTAAACAGGGTTCATTTTGAAATATTTTTGCATATTCTGAATCTACTTGATTTTAGATGAATTTATAAATTTATTTCACTTCATTTGGTTGGATAGTTCAAAAGATATTTAAGTTTGAATGCATTCGGTTTTGAAAATACAGAAATTAGAAAATTTTTCCATAAGCGGAAAGTACGCCATGGAATCGGAGTGCGCTTTCCATTCGCGACCGCTCTGATCGAGGCTCGACGGGCCGGGCCCATATGGCGATGAAGCAGCGTGCGCATGGGAGTAGCCGACCACGCGGACCCGCGCGTAGAGATGCGATCGACTACCGGGGCCCATGCGCGAGAAACAACGCGACGAGTCACGATCGACGGGGTGACCCACATGGCGCGACCGAGACAGAGAACTCACTCCCAGCTCACCGGCGGCAGAGGCGGCGGAGAAGGAAATGGGCTCCGATTCGTGCTCGGTGGACCTACACGCGTCTAGGGAAGGTGATGCTTGGTACGAGATGGCGGAGGTGGCTCGCCACCGAGAGGGGCGCAGAGCTCATCGCCACCGTCGTTCCGGCAAACAACACTTCCCGAGGCAAATGAACACCACTACGAGCATCGAGTGGACCATAAGGGACTCATTTTTGGGTTCGCAAGAAAATGAGTAATGGAGGAGGTGATCTTCTGCGGCGACTACGGCGGCGGAAATAGCTCGGAGGAGAGCTCACCGGAGAAGAAAAGGCTAAATTGAGGGTGGCGAAAGCTTGAGGTGTCAAGGGGTGGTTCGGTTGATTGCTTGGGTGAAATGGATGAGGTGGTGAAACGACGAGTTTTCCTTTTTCGGGTATTCTCACGAGATGAGGAAGAGGACGGTGGTGGCGATGTCGAGGAGGTGTGGCTCGGTTTCTTGGTTCCAGGAGAATGCACGAGTGAATGCGATGCTTTGGGCGGTTTTATAGACAAAAGAGGCGGTTGCACGATCTCGAACGGAAGAAAAGCGACGGCTTGCGGGTTCTTCGGTCGTTCCTCCGCGGGAGAGAGAGCACGGAGACCGAGGCATTGCGGCGTGGCGGGGCGACGTCTTTGGCGCCTCGGGTGAAGTGTTGCGCGAATGAGACAAACGCAGAGTCGACGCCGCCGCGAGAGAACGCGAAGTGCACGGAGAAAACGGGAAAGAAACGGAGAGGGTGAAACCGACAGGGGCCAGGCGGTCGAGAGGGAAGAGGAAGTCGGCTGCTGGGGACAGCTGGCCATGCAGGCCCACATGTCGGTGGGACGATTTTAATACTCGTGATAATTCTAGAGAACTCAGGGTAAAATCGGAAGGTTAGGTTAAAAGATAGAGTCGGGATTTTACCAAACTTTTTATAGAGGTCGGCAAGGTAAATATCAAGGTCTAGTAAAATTTTCAGAAAAATTTGATGAACATAAATATTATTAAAAATCTGACAATGCACTGTTAATGATTTTCACTGATTCTTATTTCCATTTAATCGAGGGATAAAATCAATTTATTATTTTATGAAACTTTTTTACAGGATTGTAATTAATATTTTATACCTCATGAAAAATTTTCATAATTTTATATTTGATATTTTATTTTTAATAATTCTGACACTGCATTTTCCGGCTTTTAAGATTGACTGTTTTTGAATTTCTAAAATTAATAAATTAAGAGATAAATTCATGATATTTTTACCAGGGTTGAGTTAACATAATATGTCGGCATGGTTAAAATTTCAACTATGGTTAAGGTAAGAAATATTCTGAACAAATCTTTTGGTTCAGATTTCCTCTTTGACTTTTCATGATTATCTTTGTATTTTATTTTATTTTATTAATGCCAGGATATAGCAAGAGGCACAATCATGATTCTGAGATTTTTATGGATTTTACTGACTTTATATTTTTACCTTTTTACCTTTTACCATTTTACCATATAGAATTTTGGATTTCTTTTAATGGTAAAAGCCAAAAGAATTTCTTTAATTCAAGAAAAATCAGAAAACATAACAATAATTCATATGAGTATTTTTAATACCGCATTTATGATTTTATTGAATTTCGGGTTGTTACAGTCGCCCCTGCCGACCAAGGCACGGTCTAGCTACGACGTTAAACGAGCACTCGGACACCCGAACCTCGCGCGAAGGCATCGCGGTCGTCCCTGCCGACCAAGGCACGGTCTAGCTACGACGGTAAACGAGCACTCGGACACCCGAATCTCGCGCGGAGGCATCGCGGTCGTCCCTGCCGACCAAGGCATGGTCTAGCTACGACGCTAAACGAGCACTCGGACACCCAAACCTCGCGCGGAGGCATCGCAGTCGCCCCTGCCGACCAAGGCACGGTCTAGCTACGACGTTAAACGAGCACTCGGACACCCGAACCTCGCACCGAGGCATCGCGGTCGCCTCGCCGACCAAGGCACGGTCTAGCTACGATGTAGCAACTCGGACAACTCAAAGCGAAGACACCCATAAAGAAAAAGAGATTTCATTATAGGCCAACAGGCTCAAACTTGACACAACTGCGATATAGTACTCGTGATACAAAAATAGTTACGCTACACTACGGCGGGACCTCCTCCGCTCCAAAGCCTTTTAACATCCGACGCGACTTGGCGCACCGACGACATGTTGGTAGGCCCTTGCTCGTCGTCGGGACGGCCGCCGCAGATGTCGAAGCGGCACCGATGCGCCTCCGCTGTTCAATGACATCGACGCAGCCGCACTAACTACTGATCGGCGTCCTCGCGCCATCGCCTCTAGGAGGCCCCCTTGCTACCTCGAGTCTCGGGCGACCTCGGCGCCGCGATCGACGGCAACAACATCTCGGCCGCAGCTTCTTCTTCCGGGTTCGCCATCGCTGGTCGAACTCACCCCAAAGCTTCACCAAAGGGTCTTCTTCTTCTGCCCCATCACCATCGCCAAAAGCGAAGACTAAAGGAGTGCCCCGAAGCCATAGTCAAGAAAACAAAGAGGATTCTTGTCTAAGGGTTCATCACTCAAGAAAGCCGTGGTGTCCTTATATACCCTGACGAAGGGAGGTTGAACGTCTCCAGAATAAATGCAAGCGTCGGAAAACGGCGCCCTTCACCGTAATCCAGGCGGTCCAAGACGAGCGGGCGTAGCGCTGTCAGGCGCTGGCGTGCACGACATGGTGATTCAAAGCCCGGTGGTTCGAATGACCGAGCAAAATTCCAAGGCAGCCGCCGGATCGTTGGGGTACACTGGCGAATCGCTCGACCTAATCGGCCGGTGACCGCATGGGCCCGATCACTATTCTCAACCCTCAACCAATCAGAAATCGCTCGAGGTTGGGGCTCTTGACGAATACTAATAACAGGTACCCAAACGCCCAAGGTGACCGGCCGGACCTCAAGCACACCTCAAGCCCAACAGCCGCCCACCCCACTACCGACCGGCGCTGCAAAGCCACCCGACTTCCCTTCCGACCGACTAAGGAATGTCTCCGCCGAGCGACCTCTCGACCTCCTCGTGAGACGGCCCTCGGCTCGACCAAGCGGGCTCCCGACCTCGCGGCGGTCGGAATCCCGACTCCGATCGTGCCAAGACCACCCCACGCAAGGGCGCGTGTCGAAGCCTCCATCGGACAACCGCCACGTACTCTACGAACGGGTCAATCAAAGTGACCATACAAGGCGGTGGCTCCTTCCCGGAGGGTTTAAATGATCGACCAAGTCATGCTCCCGATCCATCACCGGCCGATGCATACTGATCGAAGACACGCCCTTTCCCGAGGCAAGACTCCACGCCAAAGCGCAAAGCAACGTCAACACCGTAAGGTTCGCAGAGGGCGTGTCGCCATTTCCTGGAGAAATACCTAACCGCCTCGACCAACTAAGCTACCGACCAAAGATGGGCAAGGCGGAACGATGATCGGTCAGTAGAACAAAGGACCAAAGCTCCTAGTGTAGGTCATCTCGTCATCTCCCACCTCGATGTAACTGCCTTCCTTCCGTATAAAGGAGGCGGGAACTCCGTAGAAAGGAGAGAAAAAAGGAGAGAAAGAGAGCGCCATAAAACCCATCTCGCTTGTAAACCTTGTGCACTCATACATCTTTGAAGAAAATACAACGCCACCACACGAACTGGAGTAGGGATCTTCTGCCCGAACCAGTATACATCTTGGACTTCTGAGTCTAACCATTCAAGGAGTGGAACGCACGACCCCTTAGACTTACAAATTTACTTGCCGGCGCTCGAAACGCTGACAGCTTGCCACCGAGCGTCGCTCTTGGAGAAGAAGAACAGTAGGGGCGATGAGGATTTAGCTGACGACTTCCAACTATTGTTGAGGGCTTTTGATCACTATAGTCCACAGATGGTGAGGTTCAAAGGAATTTGGGAATGGTTTTTTGTATTGCGAGAATTGCATTCGATTTTTGGGCTTTGGAGCTTTCGGCCATGGCGGAAACACGAGTAAAATTAGGCGCTCAGGCTAGAGGGGAGTGAGGGAAGTAGAGGGAAATGACAGGGAACACTTCTACGAACCCAGGGCTGGATTTTATAGGTGGCAAAGATGGTGATCAACTGGGTTTGAACGCGCGGCAAATGTTGTGGCTCGGTTCTGCTCCTGGCGACGAGTTGGCGCGACGTCTCTCCGGCAAGGAATTGACGCGGGCTGGTCAAGGTATGGCGCACGAGGAGCAAGGTTAGGCGTGGCAGGGATCAAGCAGAGGCGGCGCGGTGATGCGCTGAATCCGGGCGAAGCGAGCACGAAGGCTCGGGAATGCTCGAGTTTGTCTCGGGCGAGAGGGGAAAAGGAGAAGGGGCAGCGAATTCAGGGGTTGACGGGTGGGTCCGGGACCACCGGCAGTGAGAGTGAGCCTTTTGATTATTTAGCCAATGAGCCGTTACGGTAAAGGGTGGCCCACACGTCGGTGAGAAGAGGCAAGTCAAAGTGATAAGCTTCAGCTGGACAGCTCCATGTGAGCATTAAAATTGCTATCAAATCAACGTAAACTTTTGTGAAACTTTTTGACCGACCTCTTCTGGTAGTCTTCTTACTTCAGTAAAATTTTTAGGTCAAAATATCTTGTAATTAATTATTTAAAATTCTGACACTCTACATCTGCCAAAATTTTATTTCGGATTTTTATTTCTTTAAAGGTTCAAACCTTATCATTTATTTTTGAAACTTTTGTGAGGGGTTATATATAGGTCAAGGTTGTCTATGTGAAATTTAAAGTCAAAATATTGGGTATTTATTTTATAAAAATTCTGACATGACAATTTCCAGATTTTTAAAGCTTCTGTTTTGGAATTTTTAGAAGGCTTTGCCGACATGATAATTTCCTTATATTTTTATCAGAGATAAAATCTACCATTGGAGTGTTATGGTAATTTTTCCAGCTCCAGATAAATCTCTAATATTTTTCATTAATTCTGACTTGCACTGTTTCTAGTCAAAAGAGGTGTTATTAATTTTATTTATCCACTTTTCTGTGCATAAAATTTTACTTGTTGATTTTACTGACTTACCAATATGGTTTGGATTCCATGGTAAATTTTTCCAAAATTTTAATTTTACCTTTTTATCTTTTTACTATTATCCATTCTTTAATTCTATTTCTTTGATTTTTCATTCAACACAAAAATCCAAATAAATTCCAATAATGTTAGGAAAAATCAGAAATAAATATATTCAAATTCAAAATATTAATTTTTATATTATTACATTTTTCGGGATGTTACACATGTGGGCCCATTCCTTAACTCGGCCCCACGAGCCAGACCGAACCGCCTTTTCCCTCAATCGCTGCCAGCCGTGCCCCACTCGTCAGCTTTCCCCTCCATTCTTCTTTTCTCTTCTTCCTTCGTCTCTCGCCCGAAGCCAGCGCCGCCTCTCCTGCTGTCGTTTTGCCGCCGCAAATCACGTCGCCCGAAGCCCCAACTTGCCATCCTTGCCTGAAGCTCTATCGTAGCTGTCATTCAGTCTATATTCGCACTGTGTCAGCCAAGCAATCTCGCGTGACATTCCCCGCGCCATCTCACTAAACCGAGCCGCAACTCTTACCTTGTATTCAAACCCTGTGAAGACGAATTCATCTCTTATAAATACTGCCTTGGCGTCGCATTGAGACCTCCTCCATTCCTTTGTTCTTCTCCCGAACCAAGCAACTCGACCAAGCCAGTTCTCTTCGCCACTGCCATCGAAACCCGAAAGAGGGGCAAAACCGAATTCGAGCAAATCGGTGAGTCATTCTCAAATTGCTCGCAACCGTAGCACCTTAGCACCTCCCAGAGTACTCATCAATCTTAATTTTCCTGTTCCTTCGCCTGAATTGCCGCTGTGTCCCTCTTCTTCTTCCTCAGCTCAAGCGCACGGTGGCAGCCCAACTCGGTGCTTCTCCGAATGAATCAACTGCCAAAATGGAGCTCAGGTGACTCACTGATGCTCAAATTGTTACCCATTTGAGCCGATTCTAATCCATCTTCTTCCCCAGCGAGCCGCCCTCTCCTCCACGACTGGTGCTCGATGGCAGCCTACTCCGGCCATTACCGGAGGTAATGGACTCCACAATCAGGTGTGGGATGATGCGCTGAAGCTCACCGTGCTCTCGCCTTCGCCGGAGCTCCGCCGGAATGCCGTCGCCGCCTCCCCTGCTATGTCTCACTGCCTTTCGGGCCCCATCTATCAGTGACGCGATTGGAACCAGTTCAATCGGTAAAAGACGTCTTCTATTCTGTAAAATCGTATTTTCCCATTTTCCAAAATTTTGTTTATCCGAAGTAATTCAAATAGCTATATCTTTTGCATTATAACTCTAAATGGAATGAAACAAATTTCTAAAATCATATAAAATCCAGTAGAATTATAATATGAAATAATATCTTGAAAATGATCACTGGGTGATTTTGAAATTCAAAATTTGAATAAAGGCCTAAAGATATGCTACATAATAAAATGTTGTAAACAAACTCAAAATGGAATGAAACCAATTTTATTGGAATCCTTATACTTCCAGAAGTTGAAATATATAAAAATATTTAAATTTCATTTATGTTTGAACTACTTTCTATTAAAGATTTCATTCAATACACTAGAAATCCAAATATGCATAACTTGTATGAAAGAAATCTAAAATAAGCAAAATTGATTCCTAAATACTAGTGTGACAGTATAGGGCCTCCAAATATGTTAAGATATCCAAATGATGATCTTCATTTGAATTGTTTCATGAATAGAATGTAATCCTAGAATAGAAGATACACATATATGTGCAAATAGTAATCTATAGCAATAGATATATGCATATGAAAAGTATTTAATAGGTGTACAAAAACATGAATTGATATTAGAATGAGTGATTTGTCACTATTGTAATGTTTGTAATGAAATGTCATATATGCACAAGTTTAAATTGCATAAGAACATAAGCCTTGCATATGTAGAAGAAAGTATACATGTATATTTAATAAAGAGCAAAATCATGAAAAGAAACTGGATTCTAAATATCTAATGTAATCAAACTATTTTATCCAGTAAGAATCATTACAATAAAGTAATAATCAACACTTAACCAAATAGTTGTAGTTTCAATACTTGTGTAGTCCGAATAGTTATATCTTTCACAAAGAAACTCCAAACTTGACAAAACCAGATCCTAGTAACCTGAAAAATAATACCCTTGTTGTTAATATAAAAATATCTTATGCTTGTGCAAATTTGAAACAAGATCATGTTAGGCCCTAATGATTACTTATGTGGAAAACATCTCGGATAAAAGCCAAACGTCACGAAATCAACTTTAAAATACTCTTAGTGATGTCCCATGCTAATACTAGAAAAATAGTTAAATAATCTTATAAAGTGTAGTCGCAAACTAAGAATTAAAACTGAACCTTTATCGTGTAGATTATAAAATTACTTAAGCCTTTTCGACAGCCTATAAAACATCTCGTCTAAATGCAATTATTAAGAAGATTAACCTAGAAATGATATTTAAAATATGTACTACCATAATCTAGAAAAATATTTTATTTTCAACTTGCTTTTCATCTGAATCCGGCTAGCCCAATACCCTTAAGTGATATAGTCATTGTAACCCTTAATATCATATAAGCTATTTCGGCAATGAATATAATATCTCGTCTAAGCACTAAAATGTATGAAATCAGCTTAAGAATGTTCTTCAAAGTATAGACTACCCTATTCTGAAGAAATAATCTTATTTCATCATGTTTTGCATATAAATCCTATTAGCCAAATAACCTTAAGTATTATGTTCTATGGACTCGATTATATGAATAAGCAAACTTTGTAATAATGAAGAAATCTGTAGCTAATATATTTGTATCACTAGAACCTTCTTAAAAACCATAAATAAATCCAGTAACCTATCTCAATAGATCTAACATATTCAAAGTCACTTCTTATGCAAAATCACTTAAGGAATTAAGTGCTATTCGCATAACCCTTTAATTGTGTTTTACTTCTATTAATCTAAATAATTTTAGCATCTATAATTCGAAGTTATAAATGCAAGAATTCATAATTTTAGCCTCTTGAATTCATAATTCAAGAATAGATAATCTATCAAAGAAACCATGTTTTATTCATCATAAGTCATTAACAATATGTTTGTATAATTATCTAAATCATAAGATCTTGAAATCATTCAATCCAAACCCTAAAACATTCCTATTTTCTTTAGTGAATCTTTATTTGATTTTTTGTCTGTTTCCTTTTTGCCCTTATTAAAGTTGGATATTTGCTATATTTACGATTGAGCAGCGTGTAGAATCCGACGTCGCTACTTGGTTGTTGCCTCCCGTCACCGTGGCTTTGTCTTAAATGTAAGCAATAAATAAGCAAGGCAAGCACACCCTTGATCATATTGATCCCAGTTTTACAAATGTTTCATTAAATGTTTTATCGCATACTTTATTTTTATTAAAGTGCGCTATATTACGTATTGGTAGTTGTACTGTAGTTACATAGAACTTCCTTGATAAGTATGGATTTGTGAACCTTGATAACCTTGGAATAACATAGACATTATTTAGTGTCAATTTGGGTTACTCACACATAGTGCTATGTTAGCCATGCTTAAAACAACATAAAACTTGGATATAATTAAAAATGTTGGATATGACATTTAATGGGTATGATCTTCTTACGGTTGGTATTTTGATCAAAAATGAAAATAAAACTATGGTTTTGATGCGGGCAATTATTGGCAATAGCCGGGTGTACAAAGGACTTGCGTAGTGTAGGGTGGAACTATTGCCCGTGTCGGATTAAGGACCGAACTACGTGTTCGTTAAACCCAAGAATTACCGTACAACCACAAGTGCTGGTATGGGACAGTCTTAAATCATAAGATCTCAAAATCATTCAATCCAAACCCAAAAACATTCAAAGAAGCGGCGATCGGGTGGCATGCTTGACATGGCGACGCTTTTATATTGGCTTGAAGTCGGTTTGGTGCAGGGGCCAGCCGGTCAAGGCCCGTCCGTGGCGTGACGAGAGAGAAGCGAGAGAGGGAAGAAAGGTCACGAGAGGAGGTTGGCACAGGGCGGATAAGCGTGGGATCGGTTGGCTCGGCTGGCTGACAAGCCGGGCCCACAAGTTAGCGAGACAAGAAAAGAATTCGGCCGAAGGCTCGGGACAGAACGGAACTGTTACGGTGGTTTCGTTAGTCAAACCAACTCAAAATTTTATAAAAGTTTTACCCTAGGTCAGAAAGGAAATTACCAGACTCATGTAAAATTTTCACCACTTTATGATGCATTTAGAATTTTAAATAATTCTGACAATGCAGCTGTTGCTGTTTTGTCAATTCTGTTTTTCATTTAATTTATTATATAAATGAGGTTCATATTTTATAAAACTTTTTTTAGAGCCTAAACTGGCATTATACACCTTATTAAAAATCTTCAGATTTTATTTATGAATATTTGATTTTTAATAATTCTGACATTACTATTTTCCAATTTATTTCTTAACACTTTTTGAATTTTTAAATTTATAAAATGAATTATTAAATTATTGATATTTTTACTGAATGTTGGCACTGTGCTTATGTCGGTAGGGTAAAAATCTTGGTCCAGGAGAACTTCCTGAGGATTCCACACAATTCTTTTAACAATTCACCCTGATTTCTTTTCACATGATTTACTTTGATTAAGTATTATTTTAATAAATCCAGCTATTCCACCGACTTAACCTCGCTGTGGAGAGCCCTTAGATTTTTCTTGTGACTTTCGTAAATTTTTGTCGACTTGGCATTTTTACTTTTTACTTTTACCGTTTTACTATATTCTTTAATTCACTTTCTTGTATTAAGGAAAAGCCAAAAGAATATCCAATAAATCCAGAAAATTCAGGAATTTCAGAAATAATACACAAAATATTTTTAATTCATTTTTATTTATTTTATTAATTTTGAGGCAGTTACATGAACCTTGATAACCCTAGAATAACATAGACAATATTTGATGACAATTTGGATTACTCACACTTAGTGTCATGCTTAGCCATGCTTAAATAAACATAAAATTTTGACATGATTAAAAATGTTGGATATGACATTAATGGGTATGACATTTCTTTATGGCTGGTATTTTGATCAAAAATGAAAATAAAACTATGGTTTTGATGCGAGCAATTATTGGCAATAGCCGGATGTACAAGGGACTTGTACGTAGTGTAGGGGGGACTATTGCCCGTGTCGGATTAAGGACTGAACTACGTGTTTGTTAAACCCAAGAATTACCGTACAAACAACAAGTGCTGTTATGGGACAGCCTTAAACCAATTAAGTTATCTGGTTTAACTTTGCACATTGGTATGCGAGTAGTCTGAGCTTCTTGTTATTTGGTTGCTCGAGGCGCCTACACGAGGTGTTGGGAGCAACGTTTGCTGATACAACGGTGTACGCCATACTATGGATATGCTTATTCATTACTATGCAATGACTGTACAAACATTTACACCATAGTACGGGTTTGTCGTCACCGTGCTGGTGCAAAGTTAGCCTAGATAATGTAAAGGTTTTCGTAATGAACATTCTGGCCACTACGCCAAAGGTGCGTGAAATATGCGGCAGAAAGAAAAAGGTCATGACTTGTGGGTAAAGATGTACACCTTTGCAGAGTGTGAAACTTTTCGAAAAGTCGTTCCCGCGATTATGGGAGTCTTGATGCGCCAGCACTAGTTAGATGTTTTTATTTTCATAAAATCTAGTTTCTACCATGTGTCAGTAATTTCTACTATGTCAGTGGAAATGGTTCATGGATATGGTCATAATACCCAGGTACATGAGATTTATTTATGATTATATTCTGTTACTTTCCGTATTAAATTGCTTTTACTTAATTTCCGTTTTGCAATCTACTATTCTGTATTTACATTTCAAATTGGCTTTATGCAAATTAACCGTAGTAGCCTTTCCTTTGAAATGGCTTGCATATATAATAGGTTTTGCAAAAGTCTTGCGGAGTACGAAAGTACTCACCCTTACTTAATTGTTGTTTTTAGGTGAAGAATCAGATTAGTCCGATGCAACATATTTATCGCAGGATTCGGGATATTGACGATGAAGCTTTTCTAGGGATTATGCCTTGTCAGTTACCTGAGGGTTGGATGGGCACACTACAATACTTTTGAATCTTTCCACCGCACTTCACTCTGTATTGTAAGATGTTATTGTATAAATTACCATTATCATTTGTAATAAAGAGTATGGATATGATATCAATTGTTGTAAATGTGCGTGCTATCCACTGATCATGGGACTAGTACTGTATGCACATCACTACAAGAATCAGGGAAAATTCGTGGGCCAAAAACCCACGAATTTAAGCTAAAACCCACGAATTTAATTTAAATTCGTGAGCAAATCGTCGAATTTAGTACACGAATTTAACTCGACGAAATTAATTAATTAAATTCGTGGGTACCCACGAATTTAAGTTAAATTCGTGGGTTTCTGCTGTAACAGCTACAAAAATCATAAAATAAAGAAAAATGAAATAAAAATCTTTTGTGTATTATTTTCGAAATTTCTGAATTTCCTGGATTTTCTGTGTATTCTTTTGGCTTTTCTTTAATGCAAGAAAGTGAAACAAAGAATATGGTAAATAGAAAATGGTAAAAAGTAAAAATGTTAATTCAACAAAAATTTACCAAAGCCTCCAAAAATATCTGAGGGCTCTCCTCAGCTTGCTTAAGTCGGTGTGTAAGCTGGATTAATAAAAATAACAATTAATCAAAGATAATCATGAGTGAATATCTCAGGGTAAAATGGTAAAACAATTTGGTAAAAATATCTATAAGTCATCCTGACCCATTCTTTTTATCTTGCCGACATCAAAACAATATAAACCTTCAGTAAAAATATCAAGAATTTATTAATTCATTTTATAATTTTTAAAATTCAAAAACAGTGAATAAATAATCTGGAAAACAGAAATGTCAGAATTTTCAAAATTTAAATATTAATAATTAAAGTCTGTAATTTTTACAGAAGGTGTATAATATCATTTCAAACCTTAATAAAAATTTTTGTAAAATAATCACTTCATTTAAATCGCAAATTAAAAGAAAAACCGAATGGGCAATGCAGCAACTATTGCAATGTCAGAATTTTATAAAAATCTGCATGCATCATAAAATATGTAAAATTTTACTGGAGTATGGTAATTATATTGCCGACTGCTGGTAAAATGTTTATAAAATTTAGAGTCGGTTTGCGCCTCGAAATCCCCATTTTTATCCCGTTCCGTCTTGAGTCTTCGCGGACTTCTTCTTCCGCTCTCGGCGTGTGGGCCGGGCTGTCGGTGAGCCAACTCAGCCGACAGACCACCGCCATCCGGCCCCGCGTGGCAGCCTCTCGCCCGCGTTCTTCTTCCCCTCTCTCGCTCTCCTCGCCCGCGCCTTGACCGTCTCGGTTCTTCGCGTCTCGCCCGCGTCGCACCGCCTCAGAGCCCTTATAAAACCACCTCGTGCGTTACAGAACCGACCGATTAGCTCCCGTGAAGCCATTCCGTCCATTGCTTTGGTCGTCTTCTCCGCGACAGCAAAACCCAAACGGGAAAAACTCGCAATCCTCGCCTCAACCCATTCCAACCAAATTCCTTCGACCGAGTCTTCCTTGAGCCACGGGAACTCGTCCACACCATTTGCCCGAACCCTTCTTCCCGGCGGCCGCACTCTCGCTTCTTCTTCCGCCGCCACGCACGGTGAGAACCCTCCTCGCCATTCATTCTTTGAGCTAAACCGGAAATGGGATCCTTGTGATGCAATCGATGCTCGTAGGGGTGATCTTCAAGCTTAGGAGTAGCTAGTTAAATCGCGTCGCCGGCCGGCCGTGAGTTCGCCGCCCCTCGCGGTCTTAAGCGACCTTTCCGACCACCTCCGGTCACCGCCGCCACCCAAAGGTTCGCCTTGGCTGCTGAAGCTCAAGGTGGAATCGATTCCATTCGGCTCGGCCGCCATGCCGTGAGCCGGCTGGCGCCTGCTCTGGTCACCGCCAAGCAGGCTCGACTGCCGGTCTCATGCGCGGCGTCGATCAACGCCATGTGGGCCTCGGTATCGATCGCTTGCGCGCGTCGCGTCGTCGACATCTTGACCACCTGTCGACTGTCGACCTCGCGCGGCCGTGCGGGTCAGCGCTTGACCCAGCGCGGCAAGACGTCATCGGCCGACCGATGGACCCGACTGTCGGCGCCTCGATGCGATTCCGCCGAAATGGAAAGCGTTTTCCCGTGGCGTATTTTCCATTTTCGGCGATTCGATTTTCGTGTTTATTCAAAACCTAGATATTCATTTAGCCATAACTTTTGAATCATTTAACCAAATTTGATGAAATAAATTTCTAAATTCATATAAAATTCAGTAGATTCAGAATATGCAAAAATATTTCAAAATTGAATTTTATTTGAAATTCGAAGTCAAATTCAAAAGAAAAGTTAGAAATATGTCATTCATGAAAATTTTGCAAATAACCTCCAAATTTAGTAAAATAAATTTTATTAGAATCCATGTAATCTCAGGAACCAGAATATGTAAAAATACTTAGGGTATGTTGTAAAAAAAATTTAAGTTATAAAATGGGTAGTAAATAATGCCATAATGGTTTAAATAAACTAAATCTTTAAATTGTAAATGGGAATAAATAACTCATGTAATCATTCCTGAATTTGTGAAATCATTTTATTTGAATATTTCCATCTGATTTCTTTTTGGCCTTATCGAAATTTGGTATTTATTATATGTCGCCATACGACGTGTAGAATCCGACGAAAACGGTGTGTTCGACGAACAAGAGCTCGAAGTCGAGGATAATCAACAAGGCAAGCAAACCCCTTTGATCATATTGATCCCAGTTTTATAAATGTTTTCATTAAATGTTTTACTGCATACTTTATTTTGTTAAAGTCTGCTATATTTCGGGTAATGGTAATTGTACCAGTAGACTTATAGAACTTCCTTGATAAGTAGAAAATTGTGAACCTTGAAAACCCTAGAATAGCTTAGACAATATTTAATGTCAATCTGGGTTACTCACATTTAGTGAAATGCTTAGCCAAAGCTAAATGAAGATAAAAATGTGAAATGATCAAAGACTTTGGACATGACAATTAAATGGGTATGACCATTTTTGTGGTTGGTATTTGGTTGGAAAATGAAAATAAAACTATGGTTTAGATGCGGGCAATTATTGGCAATAGTCGGTTGTGCATGTCTTTGCACGTAGTGTAGGGTGGAGATTATTGCCCGTGTCGGATTAAGGACCGAACTATGAGTTGTTTTTAGGCCAAGAATATTCATACAACCACAAGTGCTGGTATGGGACAGCTCTAACTTATTAAGTTATTTAAAACTAGCTTTGCACTTGGAAGGCCGGAGTAGTACGAGCTGTTTCTTAATGAATTGCTCGACGGGACGTCCACACTGAGGTGATCATGGATTAAACGTCTACCAATATAACGGTGTATGCCATATTGTGGGTAGTTCCATCATTTCTATGCTCTGAGTTCTTACACCACAGAATGGGTTTATCGTCACCGTGCTGGTGCAAAGTTAGGTTTAAATAATGTAACGGTTATAACATGACTCTCTGCGGCACACCAAAGGCAGTGTGCAAATATCGATTGCTCAAAGAGTCAGTCATGTCTTGTGGGAAAGCTGTATACCTCTGAGTGTAAAACTAATCGATTAGCGCGTCATGATCATGGACACTTGTAAAGTCATCACATAGTTAGCGCTTTGCTTATTTTCATAAAAAGTGGTTTCTACCATGTGTTGGTCATTTCATTTGTGTGCGGAAGGAAATGGTTTTGAGTATGATCAAGATATACCCAAACATTCGTGATTTATTGATGCTTACAATCTATCACTTTCAATATTAAATTGCTTTTATTTTAATTCCATTTTGCAATCTATTATTCTCAGATTTACATTTCAAACCAACTTTATGCAAATTAACCTTAATAGCCTTTCATTGGAATGGCTCTGCATGTATTTTAGGATTTGCATAAGTCTTGCGAGTGCGTAAGTACTCAACTTGCCAATGTTGATGTTTTTAGGTGAAGAAATGATTTCCCGACGATTCTTACGTTGATGCGAGATACGGGAATTTAACGATGAATTTATCTAAGGATTTTCCCTTGTCGCTTGCACGTGGAACAATGGGTTAAAAAGGCATACTACAAGAAGTTGTCTCCAACGCAGTTTTACTTTTGGTATTGTAAAATAATATGTAATTTTACTTCATTGTGAAATAAAGTTTGTGTATGACTTTGATATCAATTTATATTTGTGCGTATTAGCTCTTGATCATGGGACTAATCTTGCATGCACATGGTATCCATTTTTGGTATTCATTTATCAAAATGGGGCCTTATCTCGCTAAGCCCACGAATTTAATTGGGTTTACGAAGTTAAATCGTGGGTTTAATAAACCCACGAATTTAAACAGATTAAATTCGTGGGTTTATTAAACCCACGAATTTATTAGATTAATTGGGCTAAAAAACTCCACAATTTATCGATTAAATTCGTGGGTTTATTAAAGCCACGAATTTAATCGATAAATTAGGTGGGTTCTTTAGCCCACAATTTAATCATTAAATTCGTGGGTTTAATAAACCCACAATTTGATCTGTTTAAATTGTGGGTTTAATAAACCCACGAATTTAACTGTCTCATTTTACAAAAAAATGTATATATATCCAAATGTATGTATTTTTATATATATATATATATCGCACTCAATACATATATACATATATCCAAATGTATGTATTTATATATATATATATATATATATATATATATATATATATATATATATATATATCGCACTCAATACATATAACAACTAAAGAAGAAAAGAAAAGGCAAAAGAAAATTGAAACTAAAAATTGCTAAGCGAAGAATAAATAAGAAGGATCATCTATTTTGTTCAAATCGATCGAAACACTAACACAAAAGACAAACTCCATAATGAAGTTCAAGCGAGCGAAGAATTAACAAACGAGACACCAAACCTATTACCGAGACTAAAATACTGAAACCAACCTTTTAACTCTTCAAAACCGCTTAAAACTAAGTCTCGAATGTACAAAATTTGGCATGACCTCTCTTGTAAATAGGACATCCACTCGTGAGACAAAAAAACATTTGCGGTTATAGTATATATATCAATCACTCAAACCGAAGGAGACATTCTAGCAGATCCTTAGATAATCCAATCACACATCCAACGGCAATTTGTAAATTACGCAATGACGTACAACACATTACAACCGCAATAGATACAATCCATGATCCATTAAAATAAGTCCATCACAATAAGTCGATCACAACGTATCCATCACAACAAGTTATAAAGTACAACGATTATACACCAATCGAGCTCACAATGGAATTCATGCCTCGGGTTGTTAGAGTTGTGGGCGCTACCACCACCGTTTGGCGCGTTGAAGATGTCTTCTATGATGTAAATCGTTAGTACGTCTTGGGGCGTGACCTAGAAACCTGCAAGTTCAAGATTAACTTAGGTTGTGCTACAAGTAACATTATGCTGATTCACATGAATGTCAATATGAGAATATCAATAGTACTATTCAACCAAGACACAATATGAGAATATCAATATGACAGTCAAGCTAAACAAGAATGAGATACTATATATAAGAACTACACGTCGAGCTAGTCAAGATATCTTGCAATAATCATATGAACATCAATCTCATATTCAATGAAGTATCAAAGTAATACTCTCTAGTATTAACATAAGGCCAAGATTACAACTAAAATTACTTAATTCAACTTCCAAAGACCCCAATTGCATCACTGAGTATTCAAAAGATAACAAACAGTGAAAATAGTTCAAAGAAGCAATTAAGAGTTTTGGTAGTCATTTTAAGAGTTCAATATACAAAGTACAAATATGAAGCATTCTACAAGGATAAACAATCAGATTGTACATGGGCAAACAACATTCTACAAGGATGCCATATAAAGCATTTAAAACATAAGTTCACAATTGAACAAGTTGTCTTAAGATAACTTTTCAATTCCAAGAAGTCAGCACAATATAAGGTTCGAAATCAAAAAGTTATTGACAGAAAGAAAAAAATCAAATAGCACGTAATTGGTTAATAATTTGGTAAACCATCACTTATCTACAGGAGCACAGCAATGAACTTTCATAAGCACACAAGTTAACCTTTTCAAGTATGAACATTGAGATGATTTGTGCAAGGTTTAAGAAAGAGTTGCCTAAATATCCTAAAATCGACTTAGTTGTGCATTTCAACAAAAATTATCACTTTTGCAACAGATTACTAAGATTGATATATACTAAAAGAATGAACTAGATTTCCTACGAGTATATGTCCATCCATTGCTACGTAATCTCATATTCAATGAAGCATATGTAATCTCATATTCAAAGAATGAACTAAAGTTCCTACTGAAGCATATGTTCCTAAATTTGAGCAAGAGAAAGGAAGGGATGGGGCGGTAGCTCACCAAGTCATCAAACTCCACAACAAAGTTCAAGCTAACGAAAAATTAACAAACGAGACACCAAACCTACTACCTCTACTAAAAGACCAAAACCAACCTTTCAACTCTTTAAAACCGGCTTAAAACTAAGTCATTGAAATGTACAAATTTTCGCATGACCTCTCTAGTAAATAGGACATCCACTCGTGAGACAAAGAAACATTTGCGATTATAATATATATACCAATCTCTCAAACCGTAAGGAGACATTCTAGCGAGATCCTTAGATAATCAATCACACATCCAAAACGGTAATTTGTACAAGAATTGACAAACTTAGCTCGTGTCGCAAACTTATAATATTTTCGACATCCATACATGTGGTGTCGTCTGAGGTGGCTCAGCAGGGCCCACGGGTTGAAGTACATAGGCATTCCTTGGCTTGGCATAGGTGGTGGGTACATGTAGAACGGGTTTGGAGGTGGGAGCCCTGTAAGGCATAGACAGTACATCATGCCACATATAAATCATTCATTCAAATTTTAAATAACGAATTGAACCGATCCGTCTTTACCTGTGGTGCCTCTCCTGTAGAAGGTGGTGCATCGTGGATTGAACATGTAGAAAGGAGGAGGAGGTGGGTGCTCTGTGGATCATAGTTTGTGATATGAAGTACACATAATAGAGTTTTTGAAAATAAAGAATGCATGAGAATATCATATAACCCGAGGTGCATCTCCTAGGGTGGTGCATCGATCCCAAAGAGGGTTTATGAAGGACGCCGGGAGAGGTGAGCACCTGTGATGCTTCTCCTTGTGGTGGTGGCTGCATGTGCGGAGAAAACATGTAGAAGGAGGTGGTGGAGCCCTATGACATAATAGTCCAGTTTGTGAATTCGTGATTTTACTGAGCTAAGTGAATTAAAGCGTAATGAACTCAAGTATCTTTACTCATGAACAGGAGGGGCGAAACAACGCACGTTAGGTCCAAGAGATTGTGACAATTCTTTGCATATAGATTGTTTGTTAGATTTTAATCACAAATGTAAACTTGAGCGTTTTGTTCAAAGTTGAGATTGTACTGTAGATACATTTTCATGTATTCGAGTCTTCTCTTCCTGCGAGCTTCCTCTCGTGCTTGACGAGACTCTTCTCGCTTGACGAGCCTCCTCTCGCTTCACGAGCCTCCTCGTGCGCTTGTGCTTCCGTGTGGACCTCGACGACGAGCACTCCCACGTGAGGAAACCGAGCCTCGTGGAGGACGATCGCGATCCACAACTCCATCCCCATGGCCTACCTACAAGCGATATATCTTGATATGTGACCATGCAATTTTTTTCCTTAGTAGAGCGAAAACAAATAAAATCAGTTTTATTAACGAACCTCCCATGCTTTAGGCCCCTCCAAACGTGGTACAACGCTTCCACATCGGCCGGTGCGGCTCTCCAATCAACCTCCGGCCCATGATGTTGTGTCATTTGTTACGCATATGACGCCTACAAAGCGACATTTTGGTGCTCCCGGATGTAAATTTGCACAAAACATATTGTGTCATTTATACTTACCATCCTCTCACTAGCCCCGTCGTCGCACAACACATCCGGGTTCTGTGGATCCTCGCCTTGGTGCCCCCGGATGTAAACTTCCACAAAAGTGGGAGTACTCCCACTTTCAGCCTCCTACGATGCAAAGTTAGAAACATAGTGACAAATTCACTAACAATTATAATACCGATACTTACCATGCGTTGCTCTAGGCCAATGTGTCCGTCTGCGCCGTACTTGTGCTTCCCCAATCTACTTCTTCTGTTCCCTCGATTTCTATTTGATTTTTCTTGAAAATCCTCCGATCCCCAGTACCGGCACATCCACCTCCAAGCCTCCATGTCCTTCATTATCCAATCGACCGAGCTCTGGAGATACTCTTGTTCTGTCAGGTGTATCCTCCTCGCCTCTGGTCCTCTTCTCATGTTCACCTTCTTCACCCTCTTGTAAAATTGATGACGGCTTGAATCGTGCATTCTTTGAATGAATCTCAAACAACCTTTTGTGCCGCTGTTGAAGACGCTTTTGGCCTTCTTCAAAGCGTTATAATCGTCTTTGTTCTCAAGGCGGAACCTCTCCCGCATATAATCACACATTTGTCAAATTGTACTTACATTTAAAGCCAGCCCACATCGCGCTCGACATGTTTGGTTGTCTTCGCCTCCTTCCACGTTCTCCTTCAACGCCCGATGCTTCCGGTTGTGGGCGAATCTTTCCCTTTGACTCAACCATGCGGGGTAGTAGTACCGCCAAGGACTCCCAAAGACGGCGTTAACCTTTGTAATGTGGCCGTCCAGTCCAACCCGGCTCTTTCCAGTGCCTACAACAAAATACAAGACAAAGATGCATCAAAACAATAAGTTGTCACCTAGCTAATGCTAAAGGAGAAGATATAACTGTTACCTGCTCCCGTGTACCTCTATCAACCTCCTATCGGCCGGGTTGCATCTCGACGAACCGAGACTGATTTCTGAAACCTGAAATGCAAATAATTAGTTCAAAGATATTACAATGTAAATATGGAGATTAAATGATAATCCAATACTACACATATACCTGATGGTACTCGAAGAAGACCCGCCCTCTTCAACTGGCTCTAAGGTCGCCTCCAACTCTGCATCTGCCACGCCTCGGCCTCGGCGTGCAGATTCTGTATCTGTCCCACCTCCACCACCCCCAACGACCTCCTCATCGTCCGCCTCACCCATGTCGTCATGCTCACATCCCAAATGCCCCTCCTTTGCAACCCCTACCTGCGCCTCGTCCTCCTATGGTGCTCCGCGCGCTGTTCTCGTGCTCGCCATCAAGCACCTCTGGAGCTACTCTGCCGCGATCTAATCTGCGCCACCCCAACAAATATATATACTGCCACCGTCGAGTCGACCATCGAACCCTTGCTCCTCGACCTTCCGGAGGACGACCATTGAACTTGCCTTTAAGCTTGTCAACTTTGATGCTGAACATACTCATCTGTTCAAATTTGACAAGAGTTAGTATCTGAGTTTACAAATAATTTTCAATAACTTGCAAAAAGAATGAGACAACTATAACATGTAAAAATGAAGGAGACAACAATGACTTGTACAAATGAGCGAGGCAACAATAATCTCACAAAATATACATATCAAAAGTCGTCGGCGTCGGAATGCTGCTTGCGACTCGTATTTCATTGAGACGTGCTTGAAGACGTGCAATCCTTACCGACTTTTGAGGCGTTTTCGTGATGGGCGGGTTCATCTGTTATTACGTCTGTGGCATCGGTAGGTAATTGATCGAGTCCGCCCCGTCGGAGACAAGGAAAGAATCCTATAGCTTCTTCTTGATATACATCACCCACATCATCCTCTATGTTACTTGCCACATCTGAAACATCCCGGAGGTATACTTGAGGTTAACTTTAAATACAACCCGCCGCGGCGGCGTCACCGGTGAAGGCGGCCTTGCGATGGCGCGGCCGGTGGCGCGGCGAACAAGGCGGCGGGGTGAAGGCGCCGGCGCCGGTAGCGTGGCGGCGTCTCGAGCGGCCGGCGCGGCGAAGCGGCGGCCGGCGGCGTGGCCGAGGCGAGCGTGGGGCGCAGCGTCGAAGCGGGCGGTCGCGCGCGGCGAGCCGCAACGTGGCGGGCGGTGGCGGCGCGGCAGCCGACCGTGGCGTCCTTGGCGCGGAGGCGGCCGGCCGGCCGCGGCAGCGTGGGCGGCGGCCGAGCGAAGGCCGGGCAGCGGCCGGGCGGCTCACCGGGCAGGCCAAGTGAGGGCGGCCGGTGGCCGCGGCCGGCGGCTGGCGAAGGCGGGCGGCGGGGCTCCAGTGGCCGACAGGCGAGGGGCAGCGGCGGCGGCGGCCGATCGGCGAGGCTGGCGGTAGGCCGAGGCGGGCGCCAGGACGCGGCGCCGGCACGGGACGGTCTCAGCGCCGAGCGGGCAGTGCGCCGTGGGAGGGCAGCCGGGTAGGTCGCTCCGTCGGTCCAGTGGAAGAGGAGGGAGATGCGAGCGCAGCCTTGCGGCGGGCGGGCGAGCGCTAACGGCCCAGGGACGGGCAGGTGCTGGCGCCAGCAGGCGGGAGGCGGCGGGCGGGCGCGGCGATGGCGGCGGCGGAGGCGTGGGGAGGCAGGCGGTAGCGTCTCACTGGGCCGTAGGGTTTTTGCCCGGATAAATTCGTGGGTAAGGTGGGCCCGAATTTAAAAACTTAAATTGTGGGTAATTGGTGGCCCACGAATTTAAATTTTAAATTGTGGGTAATTTTTGGCACAATACTTAAATTGTGGGTTACTGCCATTACAATTTAAATGATTAAATTCGTGGGTTTCATTTTGGCCTACAATTTATTTAAAAACGTGGGTTTTATACAAACCGACGAATTTAAATAAATAAATTCGTGGGTTTTTTTTGGGCCCACGAATTTAAAAAACCCACTAATTTTTCTCTGTTTCTTGTAGTGCATGAGATTTCCATTTTTGCAATTATGTGAAAATGGGGGTCATTACATATACCTTGTGAAAACCCTGCTACTGAAATCTTAAGATTCGAAATATATAATACTTGTATGATATGCATGACCCATTTGTAATATCCAAAATTCTGGCATAAAATGTTAAAACCAGTGAGACCTGCTTCAAAAGAACCCTAGAGATTAGGACCCTCTGATGCTATAAAGGTAATGGTATTTGAATGTGTTTTGCACTTCAATGTTTTCCAGAGGTCATGACCCTCTGATGATATAAAGGTAATTGTATTCGGACGTAATTTACACTTAATGTACCTTCTTATAATATGAACTTTGAGAACTCATAATATGAACAACAAGTTTCAAAATTGATAAACCAGCACCAAAAATATTCTTATCACTAGAACCTTCTATTTTAGTTCATTTTTGAAATTGGTATTATTTGATTTCTTTTTGCCTCTTATTGTTATTGCTATACGTAATCACGTGTAGACACCGACGTATACGAACCGACGACTGTTGACCTCGACCCCGAGTTGATTCCTAAACCAACAAAGCAAGGCAAGTACCCATTTGATTATATTGATCCCTATGATTTAATTTTGTTTTGTTTTGTCGAATCTATTTATACGTGCGTGTATTTTCTCTAAATTTACTATATTGTAGTAGTAGTAGCTGTAACCCTATCACATGGAACTTCCTTAATAAATATTGAATTGTGAACCTTGATAACCCTAGCATAAGGTTAGACGATACATAAGGTCAACATGGGTATATGTGATTACATATTAATCATGTTTAGCCATGCTTTGTATTGGAAATTGAAATAATTATATTAAACTGTTTCTTGAGAATTTAAGAAGGTTGGATATGACATTAAAGGTTGATGATATTTTGGTAAAAATGAAAAATAAAACTATGGTTTTGATGCGGGTGATTATTGGCAATAGTCGGATGTGTATGGGACTTGCACGTAGTATAGGGGGAGATTATTGCCCAGGTCAGACTAAGGACCAAACATAGTGTTGCATTGTAATGACCCCCATTTTCACATAAATGCAAAAATGAAAATCTCATGTGCATACAGTACTAGTCCCATGATCAGTGGTTAGCACGCACATTTACAACAATTGATATCACATCCATACTCTTTATTGCAAATTATAACGGTAATTTACATAATAAGATCTTACAATACAGAGTGAAATGCAGCGGAAAGATTTAAGTCTTGTAGTGTGCCCATCCAACCCTCAGGCAACTGACAAGGCATAATCCTAGAAAAGCTTCATCGTCGATATCCCGAATCCTGCGATAAATATGTTGTATCGGACTAATCTGATTCTCCACCTAAAAACAACAATTAAGCATGGGTGAGTACTTTCGTACTCCGCAAGACTTTTGCAAAACCTATGATATATGCAAGCCATTTCAAAGGAAAGGCTAGTATGGTTAGTTTGCATAAAGCCAATTTGAAATGTAAATACAGAATAGTAGATTGCAAAACAGAATTAAGTAAAAGCAATTTAATACGAAAAGTAATAGAATATAAGCATAAATAAATCTCATGTACCTGGGTATCATGACTATATCCACGAATCAACTTCTACCAACACCCGGTAGAATCCGGTTTTGATGAAAATAAAACAATTAACTAGTCTTTGGCGCACCAAGATTCCCATAACTGCTGGAGCGGCTTTTCGAAAAGTTTTACACTCTGCAGAGGTGTACATCTTTACCCACAAGTCATGACCTTTTTCTTTTGCCGCATATTTCACGCACCTTTGGCATAGTGGCCAGAATGTTCATGACGAAAACCTTTACATTACCTAGATTAACTTTGCACCAGCCCGGTGTCGATAAACCCGTACTATAGTGTAAATGTTTGTATAGTCATTGCACAGTAATGAATAAGCATATCTATAGTATGGCGTACACCGTTGTATCAGCAAACGTGACTCCCAACACCTCGGTGTGGGCGCCCCTCCGAGCAACTAGTCACTGAAGAAGCTCGTACTACTCCGGCCTACCAATGTGCAAAGTTAAACCAGATAACTTAATTGATTTAAGACTGTCCCATACCAGCACTTGTGGTTGTACGGTAATTCTTGGGTTTAACGAACACGTAGTTCGGTCCTTAATCCGACACGGGCAATAGTCTCCACCCTACACTACGTGCAAGTCCTTTGTACACCCGGCTATTGCCAATAATTGCCCGCATCAAAACCATAGTTTTATTTTCATTTTTGATCAAAATACCAACCGTAAGAAGATCATACCCATTAAATGTCATATCCAACATTTTTAATTATATCCAAGTTTTATGTTGTTTTAAGCATGGCTAAGCATAGCACTATGTGTGAGTAACCCAAATTGACACTAAATAATGTCTATGTTATTCCAAGGTTATCAAGGTTCACAAATCCATACTTATCAAGGAAGTTCTATGTAACTACAGGTACAACTACCAATACCCGTAATATAGCAGACTTTAATAAAAATAAAGTATGCAGTAAAACATTTAATGAAACATTTGTAAAACTGGGATCAATATGATCAAGGGTGTGCTTGCCTTGCTTATTTATTGCTTACGACGAAGACAAAGCCACGGCTGACGGAGGCAACAACGGAAGTAGCGACGTCGGATTCTACACGTCGTTCAATCAGAAATATAGCAAATATCCAACTTTAATAAGGGCAAAAAGGAAACAGACAAAAAATCAAATAAAGATTCACTAAAGAAAATAGGAATGTTTTAGGGTTTGGATTGAATGATTTCAAGATCTTATGATTTAGATAATTATACAAACATATTGTTAATGACTTATGATGAAGAAAACATGGTTTCTTTGATAGATTATCTATTCTTGAATTACGAATTCAAGAGGATAAAATTATGAATTCTTTCATTTATAACTTCAAATTATAGATGCTAAAATTATTTGAATTAATAGAATTAAAACACAAATTAAAGGGTTATGCGATTAGCACTTAATTCTTTAAGTGATTTTGCATAAGAAGCGACTTTGAATTTGTTAGATCCATTGAACTAAGTTATTGGATTTATTCATGGTTTTTAAGAAGATTCTGGTGATACAAATATCTTAATTACATATTTTTTCATTATTACAGAGTTTGCTTGTTTATATAATTGAGTCCATAAAACATATTACTTAAGGTTATT
Source organism: Otatea glauca (assembly GCA_036346275.1). Classification (NCBI taxonomy): domain Eukaryota; kingdom Viridiplantae; phylum Streptophyta; class Magnoliopsida; order Poales; family Poaceae; genus Otatea; species Otatea glauca. The sequence continues at coordinate 129,736 of JAYEVK010000051.1, read as the reverse complement.
TGGCTATTAGGATTTATATGCAAAAAATAATGAAATAAGATTATTTCTTCAGAATATTATAGTCTATGCTTTGAAAAACATTTTTAAGCAGATTTCATACATTTTAATGTTTAGACGAGACATTATATTCATTGCCGAAATAGCTTATATGATATTAAGGGTTACAATGACCATAATACTTAAGGGTGTTGGGTTAGCCGGATTCAGATGCAAAGCAAGTTGAAAATAAAATATTTTTCTAGATTATGGTAGTACATATCTTAAATATTGTTTCTAAACTGATCTTGATAAAATTTGCATTAAGGCGAGATATTCTACGGGCTGTTGAAAATGCTTAATTAGTTTTATAGTTTACACGATAAAGGTTCAGTTTTAGTTCTCAGTTTGCGACTAACCCTTACATGATTATTTATTCATTTTTCTAGCATTAGCATGGGATATCATTGAGATTGTTTTAAAGTTACTTTCACAGTATTTTGCTTTTATCCGAGATGTGTTTCATATAAAAGATTAGCAAGGCTTGATATGGACTTATTCTAATATTGCATTAATATGAAATATTTTTGTATATTTGGGATCCTTATAACATTAGGAGTGATACAAAACTGATTTTACCATAATTTGAGTTCATTTGATCCATATTCTAACTATTTAAAATTTCAGATTCAAAACACTAAAATTAAATGGATTAATATTGAACTATTTACTTACTACATGTAATAACTCAAACATTTCCTATGGTGAACCCTAATTATTTTTGTATAATTAGGTTACTGAGAGTCTAAGGATTCTAGCAAAATTTGTTTTATTTTATTTGGAGCTCACTTGCAAAAATTCTACATGGAGCATATTTTAATCCCATTTCTTTAAATTTAAATTTAAAATTTAAACAAGGTTCAATTTCACAATATTTTTATATATTATGAATATACATGGTTTATCATGAATTTATAAATTTATTTCATTTCATTTGGCTTGATAGTTCAAAAGTTATAAGTATTTGAAAGCATTGGGGTTTGAAAAATACAGAAAATAGAAAAATTACCAAAAGCGAAGGTGCGCTTTCGCCATGGAAATGCGCTTTTTCGGATGACATCGGTTGAGGTACTGACGGCCGGGCCCGAATGGAAGTGACCCATGCAACGCATGAGGATGACAAGTGTGGCCCGCCTGTCTGCGACCCGAAGCAGAGGAGATGCCACCGAAGCTCACCGCTGGCGAAGGAAGGCCAGAGACGGTGAATGGGCTCCACCATGGGCACCAGCGAGCTTGCGCGCATACAAGGGTGGTACTGCGGTGGTCGGAGATAGCCGGAGACGGCGCACCACCGTGAGGGGGGTGGCGGTCGCCATGGCCGGCGGAGGAAACTTGATTTTGTGGTGATTCAATGAGAAGAAAGGTTTTGATGAGCATCAGTGAGTGTTAGTGATTCCATTTTGCTACTTTTTCATGAAAACGAGTGAGGGAATCGACTCTCACCGTGCAGTGCGGCGACGGACGAAGGAACTTGGCGCAGTGGCTCGTCGGGGAAGAAAGTTCGAAGTAGGGGCGTGGATGGGTTCCTGATGATTTGTAGTCGCTCTGGGTGCGAGTAATTGGGCTATGATTCACTACAATGGCTTAATGCCAATTTCGCCTCTTTCTCTAAGGTTGTCGGCAATGGAGAAGAACGGCATCATATTCTGGCGCAATTGGCTCGGCTCAGCTGTGGTTGAGGCAGTGGAGGAGATGAAAGAAGTGTAGAGGGAGTAATTGAACCATGGCTGTGCTTAAATAGGCAAATGAGGCGGCGAGAACATGGTTTGAACACTGGCTCGGTTTTGCGGCGACTGAGCAAGTAGCAGCGAGGTTTCTCGGCCGTTCGACAGCGTGGGTCTGGAGTACTTCAATCATGGATACAGTGGAATGTCAGTGATGCTGATGTGGCCTTGGTTCGCGGGATTGCGGCGGCAGAAGGTGACAATCAAGAAAGGCGGTGGCTGCTGGCTCTACTGCATCGCGCGAGAGAAGGGAGAGGGGGAGAAGGAAAAGGAACGGGGAAAGTGACTGACGTGTGGGGCAAGCTGGCAGTGGGAGAGGTCGGCAGTGCACAGCTGGGATCGGCGGCCCACATGACAGTGAAAGAAAAGGGCAATTCGCATGAAAATTCTGGATAGATTGAGGTAAGAACCGAGGTTTGGTTTAGTAGGCTGGCTCAAGATTTTATGTAGATTTTTCAATAGGTCGGCAAGGTAAAGATGAGTGTCCGGTAAAATTTATATATAAAAAAATTTGATAAAAATATTTATAAAAATCTGACAATGCTTGATTTTCATTTTCTGCTGAATCTGATTTTTATTTAGTTGGGGTTCATTATATGATTATTATTTTATACAACTTTTTATGAAGATCTGAAATGTAATTATTTACCTTATATAAAATTTTCATATTTTTATAGTTTAATTTTAATAATTCTGACATTGCAATTTTCAGCTTTTCTGATTGACTGTTTTTTAATATCTAAAAATACTAAATATAGGATTTAATTCTTGATATTTTTACCAGTCATGAGAAATATTAAGATGTCGGCATGGTAAAAATTTAACTCAGGTTATGTTTAGACAATTTCTGAAGAAATCTTATAGGTTCAGATTGTGGTTATCTTCTCATGATTACTTTGTCTTTTTAATTTATCTTATTATTTCAGATCAGTGCAAGTGGAAAAAAAGGATCCTGGGATTTATTTGAGATTTTTACAAATTTTATTGATTTTGTATTTTTATCTTTTTACTTTTACCATTTTACCATTTCAATTTATAAGACTTTTCTTTTAAAACAAAAACTCAAGAAAAATCAATAATTAAGAAAACTCAGGAAATTAAAATGTAAATTAAAGATTACATCTCAACTTATTTTCATATTTTGTTTGTTTTAGAAGAAATATTTTTAAGAAAGGAAGTCTTTCTTTTCTTAAGATTAGAATGCAAGAAAAGAACAAAAGATATTGTTTAAAATCAAAATCTTGATTCCAATTGAAATTTTTGTTCAACTCCATTTTTAATTTCCAAACTTTTTATTTTTCATATTTTTGAATTTTATGGGATGTTACATGCATGATCCAAGGGATATCCATACAACCATAAATGCTGGTGTGGGACAGCCTTAACTTATTAAGTTACTTAGGACTAGCTTTGCACATCGGAAGGCTGGAGTAGCATAGGCATTCCAGGTAGATTTGCTTGTAGGGGTTTCTACATACCGATGAAACGGTGTACGCCTTGCTATGAGGAGAAGTGGGATAATGGGATGTGAATCCATTTGTCGTACAGAGTATACAAATATCTTTTGCTGCTATAGTAAGGGTTTATCGTCACTGGGCTGGTGCAAAGTTAGGGCTAGGTAATGTAGAGGTTCTGTTATAATCTCCCTGCGACACACTAAAGGATGTGTGTTAAAAATGCATTGCAAAAAGAGTTGATTATTTCTTGTGGATAAAGCTATACACATCTGCAGAGAGAAAATCTTTTCGAAAAGTCATGCCCGCGGTTATAGGAGACTTGGTGAACTGACACTAGTTAGATGATTTTCATATTTTCATAAAAATAGATTGGAATTGGAAACATGTGTAGGAAAATTTACATTTCAGATGATTCAATACTATGCCATATGTTGGTAAAGATTGGTTTTAGCTGTTATGCCATGTGTTGGCAGGGAATAGTTTGAATTGTCACTCACATCATGGAGTACTATGAGTTGCTATATTTATGCTTACATACTTGTTATTTTCGTATATCTGTCAACTTGTTCTTACAAAATTCCGTTTTGCAAATTACTACTTGATTTACCTGTTCACTTTCGCTTTATGCAAAACAACCGTAGAAGCCTCCTTTGACATGGCCAGCCTGCATTTACTACACTTTTGCAATACAACTTAAGTCATGCTGAGTACGAAAGTACTCACCCTTACTTATTTGTTGGTTTAGTTAAAGAAGAGGCCCCCGAAGATTACACTTCGCCGCAGGATACGATAATTTCGATGGTTTGATTTTTATAGGATTTATACCTTATCAGTTACCTTATCATAGAAGAATATCGTTTGCACATCGTCGGTCACTAAAACGTAACTTTGACTGTTAATTTCTATTATAATATATTTACAAAACATTATTAATTATATGTTTATAAAAAAAATTTTGAGACAAATATATGCATACCATTTTCGTGTGAATCTAGATATTGAAAATTGTATTGATAGTCAAATTTTGTAAAGTTTGACCGCATGTTCTCTAAAATAACATTATTTTATTCCTGAAAAGAGTTCTAATTTCAAGCTCTAGATCGGTATCAGTCCTGGGCTCCTAGCTCTTGTCTAAGTGTAAACATATCAATTCTCACATACTTATGACTAGTTAGTGTTGGGAAACCTAATGGCCCATTGAAGGCCCATGCTGTTCCCTTTGCCGAAACCCTAGGTGAGCGCTATAAAAAGAGGAGGGGGTCCCCCCTATGTACAAGAAATCATTAGCAATAAAAGAATTCCGTTGTTGCTCTCCCTAAACACGTGTCTCTCTCTCTTTCTGTTCTCCAATTCAGATCTGTTCGAGAAGCCCGGACTATTCGATAGCGAGGTTCCTTAACACGTTATCGCCACTGAAGCTCTACCGAAATCGGTTTTGAAAAGGTGAGAAGAGGTGAGAATCGGCGATCGAATCTAAACGCTTGTCGTTTTCTTCGCATGCATCTATCCTCGATCTTGTACCGCTTTAATCACGTGGCACGGCTTACACGGCGATCGCTCGAAGATTACTAGCACGAAGCTACAACTGCGGTTTTTACCGTTCATCACGAAAAAAAAGAAGGCTGCCATCGCCGCCCGACAAGCGCCCGCGAAGCCACCGGCCGTCGTCTCGCATCGCGCGCATCGAAGCACCGACCACTAGCTCGAAGCGCCGCAGCCGCCGCCGCCTGCGGCTCGGCCTCATGCAGCGCCGCCAGCCTGCGGCGCCTTAGCATGCGCGTCTTGTATTTATCGGCGTGTCGCCGCCGCCGCCGATTCGCGCGCCGTCGGCATCTGCACGGCGATTGCCGAATCCGTCGCGCCGCTGCCTCCGTGCACGCATGCGGCGCCGGCCCTTGCGGCGCCGGCGGCATGCGTCTTGCGCGTCGGCCGTGTCGCCGAGCCGCCGCGATTCAGCGCGCCGTCGTGCGGCACCGACTTCTGCCGTCTTGCCGTCGCCTCCGTGCGCCGCCACCTCCATGCGCCCGCGCGCCTCGGCTCGACCTCGGCAACCAGTCCACCTAGCCCGACTCGCGACCATCCGTCGCCTCTCGCCGTGGCGCCCGGCCCAAAGTTGCGCCCAGCGCCCTCCGATCGACCGCCGACCTCGCCGCGTCGTCGGCTGAGCCGCGACGCCAAGCATGGCCATGGTGGCCTGCACGCTGCGCCCGTCGCTCCTCCTCAAGAAGCCACGCCGGCCGGCTAATGAGGCAAGTGAATGCAACAAATGAAGGGGCGCACAAAAAAAAAGTGGTGGCGGCTAGGGGAAACCTAGCCGCACGCGTGCTTTTGGGCCAGGAAAAGGCAAGCAAGGCCCAGTGGCCGGCTCGGCCAGAAAGAAAAGAAAAGAGAAAAGAAAATGGAAAGAAGAAAAAAGAAAAGAAAAAAGAGGAAAAATGCAAAAAAAAATGCAAAAATTTTTGAAAAATTGCCAGAAAATCAAGAAGATTTATTTGGCTCTGTTTTTAATTTTTCTTGCTTAATTTCTCTGTTTTATGAATATTCTTTATGAATTTTGAATTCGTTGCTTTGTTTAGCATATTGAAAATACATGTGAATTTATTTTCAGTTCTTTATGCTTTTGCAACCCTTTTCTATTAGATTACACGTAGTAATCTAATATCGAATTTTGAAATCATGCATCATGAATCGTGAATCGTGAGTTTGAAGAATCGGCCTCGCATTCGAGAACTATCTCACTTGGGCATCGGACGTAAAGATAGTTCTTGGGGGCAAGAAGTCCGTCTTTGCGATTGGTCTAGGGTCCTCGCAGACGCCTTGAAACCTACCATCGGCGAGCGATCAAAGCCTTGCACGAATTTGTACTAATCTCTCCCTATGTGGCAAGAAGATCAGCGATGAGGAGAAGATTGAGAAAACTCTCTCTACCTTCCACCAAAATGCTATCCGGAGTGCACGCACTATCGTCGGGGCGCATACAAGGAGTATAGCGAACCGATTGATGTAATGCAAGTTCTTTGAATCGCAAGACGATGTTCTATGCAAGAACTATGTCTCACACCACTGGAAGGGGCACCGCACGAAGTTAATGCCAATAGCTATAAGGTGAAAAGCCCATTCATAGAAACAAGGGCGACGGGGTGAAAAGAGAAGTTTCAGGCCAAGGGAAAGTCCAAAGCCCGTTAATACATGAATCGCATTATTTTTTTTAGATTATGGTTGTTAGCCTTTTCTTTTGAATAATGAATTGTAAGCTCTAAAAGAGCATACTTCTTTCATGAATAAATACGCAATTTATTCTTTATTCCAGTATTCTTCAAATTTGCAAGCAATATTTGGATTGTTTTTGCCTCTATCTAATTAGAATTATATTTCTTTTATCTAGAAATCGTGTAGCGCCCAAATGGAAGAGATATGCATTGTTGATAGTGGCACAACAAATACCATCTTAAGAGAGTCTAAATACTTCCAGTCGATCACGAAGAACGCTGGAAAGATTACTACGATCGCAGGAAGCGACTCATATGTAATCGGCTCAGGAAGAGCCACAATTATATTGCCTATGGGTACAACTTTGGTAATTGAAGAAGCCCTTTTGTATCCTGAATCAACACGCACTCTCTTAAGCTTTAAAGACATCCGCGCCAATGGTTTTCACGTAGAAACCAATGAAGAAAATGGCAAAGAATACTTGTGCATTGTGAAGCACGCGGTATGTGGAAAAATGGTATTAGAAAAATGCCCCTCATATGAATCTGGGTTGTACTACACGAATATTCATGCACCCGAAGTGTATACTTCCATGAAGACTGTTTTTAGAAGCTCTGAGTTATTTTCTTTATGGCATGGTAGATTAGGTCATCCTGGTTTTAGAATGATGAGAAACATAGTGAACAACTGTAAGGACCCGAATCCACTGATTCGAACCCACTGTGTTTACCGCACTAGTCCCAGGATCAACGCTAGTGCATACAGCTCAACATTGGTACATATCACATCATACTCAACGATAATAGAATAATTGTTCATTCATTGATATATCTAAAGGTATGATCTTATGACCATCTTACATTATTAAGCCACGCAGGCAAGACCGAAAATATAAACTAATAATTATGCGTGGAAAGTAGAAGCGTAGATAGCTCATCGATTCACCACAGCAACCGACAAGGTTCGGACCCTAATGACTCGTGTCTTCTGGACTTCCTCTTCCAACACAGTGTAGATTCTTCAACTGTTGATTATTGTTGTTTGGCAAGGGTGAGTACTTAAAGCACTCAACAAGTTGTGCATGAGAATGCAATTCTATGTATCTATATGTAAGGCTTATTCCAATGGATAGGCTATCATGGCTATTTTGCAATAAGCGACATTTATGAACAAATCAATAAATAGATTGTAAAGATCAGAAAACAAATATCAATAGTAAATAAATTCGGTATTTCTCAAGTAAACCAAGTTTCCAATCCTAAGTCAAATTCCATCTTCCATATGGCCTTCCGCCATCCCAACCATGTTGTCCAATTAATTAAACTAACCCTTAATCGTAATTCCAGCATTGCTCAATACATGAGCACGGCTATCCTAATAGTTTCACACTCTGCAGAGGTTATGCACTTTACCCACGTGATACAACCAAACACCACCAAGGCGAGTGATCATAACAAAGCCTTTACAATGCTCCGCTTAACCGGATACTACCGCTAAGGTTTCAACAATCGGTGGTCCGAAAACCATAACCGTGGCCCCTCTTGCGCCATGTGAATTACACCATAACTCGGAACTCACACCGACCAAGATAGTACCAAAATTAAGACATTGCAAATTACTCACCTAGGTGGCCCATACCGAACATGTGGTTGCATGATTGACTCAGTCAAAGGCTTGCAAGGTTAAGTCCTTAGTGTGATCAAGGCAAGACATCCACATACCCTCGCCCATCGGGCCCACCTTGCATACTCGCCCCTTGTCACTTGCCCCAATCTAAGTTATTATCACCCGATTGATTACCAAGCACCACGTGCCATCAACAATTCAACATCGTTGCGTGACATGACTCGCCACAACAACTCAATCTCATCGTGTGATCCCACATGACACACAAGTTCATAACATTGTTCCATATTCCATTAAGCAAGATTAATTATCAATGATTACGACACATGTGATGACGTGGCATGGCTAAGCAACTAATACGGTCTAAACCTCAATGTTGATTATAATTATTAACCAACTATATTAAACCAATCTAGGGTGACAACGGATCATGGCATACAATGACAAGGTAGGGTATAGATCAATCGGTATATTAGCTAAGCCCAATTTAAATTGAAACAGTTGTATACTTGAAATATATGCAATAGTGTAAATCAAACATAGCAATTTTATAAACATGGGTTCAACATGATCAAAGCACAACTTGCCTTGGAATAGGTCCTGATCTGGTTCTGGAACTTGCTCTTGAGTTGCCGGATCTTCCTCTGAAGCGTCGCACAATTCAACGTCTACGTGTACCGAAGAAGAAAAGCAAATAAATACCAAAACAGAGATCAATTGAACTCCAAAAATAAAATAAAATTCACCATTAAATATACCTCAATTTTACAAATTTTTAGAAACTAGAATCACTCAAATCCGAGTTACGATGCAAAAGATATAGCCTTTTGAAGTTTGAAATAAATACTGAAAATACAGAAATTAGAAATTCGGAATTAACATATTTATTTTTATACTGAAAAAGCGATTTATGACATCAGCGTGACCTCATGATGACGTCATCATCACAGAATTTCCAATCGGGTTATTTTTCCAATTGTAAAATGCAATTATGACGTAAGCATGACGTCAGCGAGACCTCGGCCAATCATAAGCCGACACGTGTCTCGGCGTATGGACTTAGTCCACAGCGCAGCGAGCTAGGTCCATGACGCCTCGGCACCCACGCCCGACAAGCGTTGCAATCTGATTGGTCTCACGTGCGGCTCGATCTGATCCGCAGAAGACCAATCGGACGGTCGGCGATCTCGCGCGACGTGGCAATGCATCGACCAGCAGATCTAGATCCGACGGCTCAAAGCTTCGGGTCGGCGATGGCTATGCGACGGCGAGATCTTCTGGCGGCGAAGAAGAAGACCGAGGTAGCGGCGTTCGGCGAGGTTACGGCGGCGTGATCTGCGGGTTCAACGTGGTTCGGTCCGGCGAACTCGAAGATGGCGTCGAGACGGCGAAGGCGAATAAGCGGCGAAATCGAGCGAAAACCGAGGCGTTCCACGCTCCCAACTCCGGCGAGCTCCTCTGCGCGTTTCGATGATCCTCGCGAAACCTCTCGATCAAAAGACGCGGCGCTCATTGCGAACCTCGGGTGCTATCCTCCTTTTATATCCTCGGCGTCCGAAGCTCGCGCGGCGAAGAAGGCCGGGCGTTCGGCGGCGACTCGGTCCGGAGCGAAGACGACAACCGACGGCGCGACAGCGTGTCCCGATCCGACGGCCAAGGCGTGTTCGCACACGCGCCTTCTGGGCCGTTGGATCGCACGCGAACGGCCAAGATCTAGGGTTTTGCCTCATTTAGCGCTTCAGCGGCCGGATTGGGCCGCCGACCGACGCGGGCTTCTAGCGCCTGATGTTGGGCTCGGCCCAACACATGTCACAAGACTTTTAAAAGATTTCTTATTTAAAATAATTAAAGAAATTCATTTTATTTATTTTAAGTGATAAAACTATTGGGAAAAATCCAAGAAAAATCTCAAAAATACTTTGAGACATTCGGACTCAAATAAAATATTTTTGGCAAAACTTTATTTTAACTTTGCATAAATTTAAATAGATTCAATAAAAGGCAATAAACTTGATTTGAATTTAATTCCAATAAATCCGAAAAATCCAAATAAATTCGAGAAAATCTCAAATGCACATTTAAGCAATAAAAACTTAATTAAGCCAAATTTTGGGATGTTACAAACCTCCCCCTTATGAGAATCTCGGCAGAGATTCGGGGCTAACAGAGAAAAGGTTAGAATTCTAACTTCAAATCTTCTTCTCGCTCCCAAGTGGCTTCACTTTCGGAATGATTGCTCCACTGAACTCTTCAAAAGCGAATAGACTTGTTTCTGGTCTTGCGCTCTATAACATCCAAAATTCTGACTGGTTGTTCTTTATAAGTCGAATCTTCTTGCAGCTCTATTGCATCCAACGGGGTTTGCTCTGTGGGCACTCTGAGACACTTCTTAAGCTGCGACACATGTAATACATCATGCACTCCTGCCAAGGACTGAGGCAACTCTAACTGATAAGCTACCTCTCCTCGGCTCGGAATCTTGAGCGGACCAACATATCTTGGTGCAAGCTTCCCTTTCACATGAAATCTTTTAACGCCCTTAAGAGGGTAACCACGAGATACACATGATCTTCTGGTTCAAAACTCAAATCTCAACGACGGTTATCCGCATAGCTTTTACGTCTTGACTATGCTATCTTCAACCTTTCTCACGATCATTGCAACTTGAATTTGGCTTCCTCGAGAATATTTGGCCCAAAGACCAAACGTTCTCTGTTTGCTTCAATTCAGCGGAGTCGACAAGCACGTCCATACAATGCCTCGAACGGTGACATCTATAGGCTAGCTTGATAACTATTATTATAACTGAACTCTACATATGGCAAACATTTATCCTATGTCGTAGTATAAGCTAAAGCACAAGCTCTCAACATATCCTCTAAAATCTGATTTACTCTTTCAGTCTGACCATCCGCTCACGGGTGATATGCTGTACTAAAGTTCAGACGAGTCCCCATTGCTTCATGCAACTTGTTCCAAAACCTTGAGGTAAATTGGGTTCCTCTGTCCGACACAATCTTCTTGGGCACTCCATGCAAACATACAATCCTTGACATGTACAACTCTGCTAGACGATCTCCTGAGTAAGTGGTCTTTACTGGGATAAAATGGGCGACCTTAGTTAGACGATCCACAATTACCCAAATGGAATCATAACCTCTCTGGGTCTTAGGTAAACCGGTGATAAAATCCATTCCGATTTCCTCCCACTTCCATTCTGGAATTTTCAACGGTTGCAACAGACCAGCGGGTCTTTGATGCATGGCCTTTACCCTTTGACATACGTCACATAGAGCAACATGCTCAGCTACTTCACGCTTCATATTAGGCCACCAAAATCTCTCTTTTAAATCCTGATACATCTTGGCACTTCCTGGATGAATTGAGTATTTTGAATCGTGAGCTTCCTCAAGAATCAATTGTTTTAATTCCTTTTTATCCGGCACACAAATTCGGCCTTTGAAGAACATGGTTCCTTGCTCATCCAGAGTGAAATCTAAGGCTAGGCCTTCTTCCTTTTTAGCCTTGATCTTAGAAATCTTATCGTCATCTTGTTGACCTTCTCTAATCTGATCCTCCAGCGTTGGCTTCACTTCTAGCGCAGCTACCATTCCTTGTGGAACGACCTCCAACCTTAGCTTCTGAAATTCCTTGCATAGTTCTGGTTGATCCTCCATTGTCGATGTATTTGCGCTATGGCTCTTTCGACTCAGAGCATCTGCTACCACATTGGCTTTTCCGGGATGATAATGGATTCCCACATTATAATCCTTAATTAGCTCAAGCCATCTTCGCTGTCTCATATTCAGATCTGCTTGAGTGAATATGTATTTCAGGCTCTTATGGTCTGTATATATCTCACATCTATTTCCTATGAGATAATGACGCCATATCTTTAAAGCATGCACTCTGACTAACTCCAAATCATGCGTTGGGTAATTCCTTCATGCGGTCTTAATTGTCTTGGCGCATAAGCAACGACTTTGCCTTCTTGCATTAACACGCATCCCAAGCCTTGCTTGAAGCATCGCGATAAATGTCAAATCCTTACGTACATCCAGCAACACTAATACGGGTAAGTTGTTAAACGCTTCTTTAGTTCCATGAAACTTGTCTCGCACTCTGGCGTCCATGCAAACTTCTTTTCTTTCTTTAACAACTGCGTAAGGGGTTTAGCAATTGTTGAGAATCCTTCTATGAACCGACGGTAGTATCCCGCCATTCCCAGAAAACTACGAATCTGAGTAACAGACTTCGGTGGCTCCCAATGCAACACTGCGTCCACTTTGCTTGGGTCGACTGCCACTCCTTTAGTAGTCATGACATGACCAAGAAATTCAACTTTCTCCTTCCAGAATTCACACTTGCTAACGAAGCATACAGCTGATGCTCTCGCAGCCTGTCTAAAACCATTCTCCGGTGTTCCGCATGCTCTTCCTCTGTCTTTGAGTAGACCAAGATATCGTCTATGAAGACTACCACAAACTTATCCAAATATTCCATGAAAACCTTATTCATCATGTTCATGAAATATGCCGGGGCATTAGTCAATCCAAATGACATGACTGTGAACTCGTAATGTCCATAACGCGTAGAAAACGCAGTATTAGGCACATCCTCTGCTCGAATCTTCAACTGATGGTAACCTGAACGAAGATCTATCTTGAAGAAAACTCCAGCTCCTCTTAACTGATCAAATAAGTCGTCGATCCTGGGCAACGGATACTTATTCTTGATCATTACTTCATTAAGTACACGATAATCGATGCCCATTCTAAGACTTCCATCCTTCTTGCGAACAAACAAAATCGGGGCTCCCCACGGTGATGAACTAGGTCTAATGAAACCTTTCTCTTGCAGTTCCTCAATCTGCTTCTTCATTTCCACTAACTCGTCGGTAGGCATCGGTATGGTCTCTTTGATATCGGTCTTTGTCGGCGCTAACTCGATGACAAACTCGATATCACAGTCTGGCGGCAGTCCTGGCAAATCTTCTCGAAACACATCCGGGTATTCTCTGGCTACTGGCACATCTTCCATGCTGATGGCTTTCACACTGTTGACCACTAACTGCCCATCTCGAACTGCGGTCGCTTGAAACTCCACTTTCTTGCCACTAGGGCCTTCCAAAGTCACGATCCTTCGGCCACAATCCAAAACAGCCTTATGCTTATGTAACAGCCTCAAAAATCAAAAAAATAAATAAAAATGAAATAGAAATCTTTTGTGTATTATTTTTGAAATTTCTGAATTTCCTGGATTTTCTGAATATTTATTTGGCTTTTCTTTAATGCAAGAATGTGAAATAAAGAATATAATAAATAGAAAATGGTAAAAAGTAAAAATGTCAATCCAACAAAAATTTACCAAAACTTCCAAAAATATCTGAGGGCTCCCCTCAGCTTGCTTAAGGCGGTGGGTAACCTGGATTTATAAAAAATATTAATTAATCAAAGATAATCATGGGTAAAAATCTCAGGGTAAAATGGTAAAACAATTTGGTAAAAATATCTGTAGATCATCCTGACCCAAAATTTTTATCTTGCCGACATCAAAACAGTATCAACCTCCTGTAAAAATATTAAGAATTTACTAAATCATTTTATAATTTTAAAAATTCGAAAACAGTGAATAAATAATCTGGAAAACAGTAATGTCAGAATTTTGAAAAATTAAATATTAATAATTAAAATCTGTAATTTTTACAGAAGGTGTAGAATGTCATTTTAAATCATCATAAAAAGTTTTGTAAAATAATAACTTCATTTATATCGCAAATTAAAATAAAAACAGAATAGGCAATGCAGTAACTGTTGCAATGTCAGAATTTTATAAAAATCATCATGCATCATAAAATGGCGAAAATTTTTCAGGAGGCTGGTAATATCCTTGCCGACCTATGGTAAAAATTTCATAAATTTTCGTGCCCGTTTGAACGTTGAAATCTTCGTTGAAATCCCGTTCGGTCGTGAGGCTTCTCCAGAGTTCTTTTCTCGCCATCACTGACGTGTGGGCCCGGGCTGTCAGTGAGCCAGCTCGGCCGACAACCGCTGCCATCTGGCCCCGCGTAGCAGCCTCTCGCCGGCGCTTTCTTCTTCCTCTCCCGCTCTCTCTCACAGGCGTAGACCTCTCGGTCTTTCGCGCCAATGCGCAAACCGCCTTTGAGCCCATATAAAAACCCCTCCTCGCGTGGCGCGACCCAGCTAGCTCCCGTGCAAGCCATTCCGCCATTGCTTTGGTCATCGTCCCCAATTCGGCGAAAACCGCAAAGAGGGCCAAACACCATATTTTCCTCCAGTCCATTTCGTCCCAATCCTACGCTGAAGCTTCCTCGTGCCTCCTGAAGTCCATCCCGAGCCCGGCGAAACTCATTCTTCGGCGAGCTCCTCCACTGTGTTTTTCTTCCGCCACCACCGCGCGGTGAGACCTCTATTCCGCGCTCATTCTTTGAACTAAACCCAGAAATGGGATCCTTGAAGTCCACCGATGCTTTTGGTAGTGATCTTCAAGCTCGAGAAGGTCTCGCTTTGCGAAAGCGCCGGTGGCCGTGAGCTCCGCCGCCCCTCTCCGATGCGAGCGCCTCCGCCATCTCCGCCAAGCGCCACCACCTAAAGATGCGCCTGAGTGTCTTTGAGCATGAATCCGGAACCCATTCAGTGATTCCGGCCAAGCCGTGCCAGGCCGTGAGCTCCTGTCTTGCCGCTGTCCTGCTCTGGTCACCGCCAAGCCCCGACTGTCGGCCCAGCGTCTGTTGGGCGCCGTGACATCGCGGACCCGCTTGTCGGCGCAGACGCAGCCGCGTGCGCGAGCTGGCTCAGCGTCGGCCTTGCGCGCTAAGAAGACGCGGGCGACGACGGTGGACCCCATTTGTCGCGCCTCAAGCATGTTCCGCCCGAAATGGAAAGCGCGTTGTCACTGCAAAGCGTACTTTCCATTTTCGGCAATTTTCTGATTTTTAGTATTTAATCAAAACCTAGATATTCATTTAGCCATAACTTTTGAATCACTTAACAAAATTTGATGAAATAAATTTCTAAATTCATCTAAAATCCAGTAGATTCAGAATATACAAAAATATTTCAGAATTGAATTTTATTTGAAATTCGAATTTAAATTCAAACGAAGAGTTAGGAATACGTCATACATGGAAATTTTGCAAATAACCTCCAAATTTAGTAAAATAAATTTTATTAGAATTCTTGTAATCTCAGGAACCAGAATCTGTAATAATACTTAGGGTGTGTTATAAGAAAATTTAAGTTATAAAATGGATAGTAAATAATGCAATAATGGCTTAAATAAATCATATCTTTAAATTGCAAAGAAAATAAATAAAGCATGTAGCCATTCCTGAATTGGTGAAATTATTTTATTTGAATATTTCCATCTGATTTCTTTTTGGCCTCATTGAAATTTGGTATTTATTCTATGTCGCCTTACGACGCAGTGTAGACTCGATTAACCCTGTACATTCGACGACCGAGGAGTTGAAGTCGAGGAAAATCAACAAGGCAAGCAAATTCCTTTGATCATGTTGAACCCAGTTTTATAAATGTTTTCATTAACTGCTTTACTGCATACTTTATTTTATTAAAGTCAGCTATATTGTGGAAGCGGTAGTTGTACTGTAGCTACATAGAATTTCCTTGATAAGTAGAAATTGTGATCCTTGAAAACCCTAGATTAGCTTAGACAATATTTAATGTCAATCTGGGTTACTCACATTAGTGACATGCTTAGCCGAGCTATAATGAACATAAAAGCCGTGATATGGTTAAATACCTTGGTTATGACATTTAGATGGGTATGACTATTTTTGTGGTTGGTATTTTGGTTGGAAAATGAAAATAAAACTATGGTTTAGATGCGGGCAATTATTGGCAATAGCCGTGTGTGCATGTTTTGCACGTAGTATAGGGTGGAGATTATTGCCGTGTCGGATTAAGGACCGAACTATGAGTTGTTTTCGTGCCAAGAAAATTCATACAACCACAAGTCTTTGTATGGGACAGCTCTAACTTATTAAGTTGTTTAAAACTAGCTTTGCACTTGGAAGGCGGAGTAGTACGAAATGTTTCTTAATGAATTGCTCGACGGGGCGTCCACACCGAGGTGATCATGGATTAAACGTCTACCAATATAACGATGTGCGCCATAACGTGGGTAGTTCCATCATTTCTATGCTCTGAGTTCTTACTCCACAAAATGGGTTTGTCGTCATCGTCTTTGGTGCAAAGTTAGGTTTAAATAATGTAACTGATTATAACATGACTCTCTGCGACACACCAAAGGAAGTGTGCAAATATCGATTGCTCAAAGAGTCGATCATGTCTTGTGGGGAAAGTCAGATACCTCTGAGTGTAAAACTATTAATCGATTACGCGTCATGATCATGGACACTGGTAAAAGTCATCACATAGTTAATTGTTTTGCTTATTTTCATAAAATGTGGTTTCTATCATGCGTTGTTAATATTCCACTTGTGTTGGTGGAATGATTTTGGATATGGTCGTTATACCTAAGCAATTGTGAAATATTGATGTTTACTTTACGTTACTTGAATTTACTTGCTTTTACTTAAATCTGTTTACAATCTACTATTCTCAGTATTTACATTTTAAAACCAACTTTATGCAAATTAACCTTAATAGCCTTTCTTTGAAATGGCTGCATGTATTTTAGGTTTTGCATAAGTCTTGCTGTAGTACGTAAGTACTCAACTTGCTTATTGATATTTTTAGGTGAAGGATGATTTCCCAGCGAATCTTACGTTGATGCGAGGATACGGGAATTTAACGATGACTTTTTCTAAGGATTTTCCTCGTCGGTTGCTGTGGGACAATGGGTTAAAAGGCATACTACAGGATGTTGTCTCCACTGCAGTTTTACTTTTGGTATTGTAAAATAATATATAATCTTACTTCATTGTGTAATAAAGTTTGTGTATGACTGTGATAACAATTTGTATTTGTGCGTACTAGCTCTTGATCATGGGACTAATCTTGTATGCACATGGTATCCATTTTGAGGTATTGATTTATCAAAATGGGGCCTCACACTTAGACACCAATCCATTCCAGGATGACGTCTAGGGATTGCGCATCTATCAAGATAAGATTCGCTAGAAATTCTATCCCATCCATAAGCAACTTAGCTCCCAAACACCCAGGCTAGATCTAAGCTCGGATCCCGGGCTTGGACTAAGAGCACACACTTAAGATTCACCACTTTAAATCCATTCTTGGTTGCAAAACTTTGAAAGCGAGCGAATGCGAAGCTCGAGAATCAAACAAAGCTGTAGCGGTGCGAGTTGACCAGAACTTACCAGATCACGACATCCGTAGCTTCCCGAGCTCCATCTGCGGTGATGTGGTTGATCCTCCCGCGCCTGATTAGATCAGCGGTGTTGCTCGGCTTGACTGCGCCACGATTTCCTCCTCGGCGGTGCCTTGGCGGTGTTGTTCCCAAGTTGAAACGAATCGCGTGATGCCTCCCTACGTGGACACCTATTAGAAAAGTGCCTGGCTCATTGCATGTATAGCATCTTTTCACCGCAGATCGTTGATTCCCTCACGGTGCATTGTTACCTGTCTGGTGTCTGAAAGTTCTGATTGGCAGGGCGAGGTGCAGGGGTTGATGTCTTGTTCACGGCTGGCGGTTGGAATCTAGCAAATTGCTGTGGTGACATCCTCAAACGTAGATGGTTTGGACGTCCACCCTGATTAGTCATTAAGCGCTTACGGTTTTCACCCAGCTCTTTGCGCTTATCCTCTAGGATTAAAGCCTTATTGACTAACTCCTGAAAGTCTAGAAAGTTGTGGGTAATCAATCCCACTGCGATCTGGTCATCCCTTCATGAAACGAGACTGTCTAGTTTTGTCTGCCGCTTCGTCTTGAGGGCATAGCGAGCTAGCTGGGTAAACTTGTTCGTATTGACCACCGGTTGGCCTCCTTGTTTCGAGCCACGAACTCTTCCTTCTTGAGGTCCATCATTCCTTCCGACATGATCTCGGCGGAAAGCATTAGAAAACTCCTCCTGTGTTATCTCTTGCGGGGCTCCATGAGCGGCACATAATTCTCCCACCATGCTGGCGGTTCCTTCCAGCTTGATGAGGCGTAGAGCACCTTTTCATTGCCTTCACATTGCGTGATGTGCGGCTTCTTTTCAATAGTTCTAAGCCAGTCATCGGCTTCAAAGGATTCACATTTCTCGAGAAGGTTGGTGGTCTAGTCCTCATGAAATCGATAGCTTGAAGTGAGGTCGAGGTCCACCATGGTTGTTTTGAGTTGCGAGTGTTGTTGTTGGTTCTTCTTCTGCGTTGGCCATCTTGCGCATTTGTTTGCATCATAGTCTCGTGATCAATTGAGTCTGCGCTGCGAGAAACGCTCCCATTTACGCATGTCGATCGGCGGTGGTTGAGGGCTGCCTCATCGTTGGTGTTGTCGTTACAGCGCGATCCACTTCTGAAGCTCCAGTTGTTCCTCGAGTATTCACCATCGATGATTGCCTCTTAGGTTAGGAGGGTAGATGTAGCATAGATAAGAAGTAAGAATTTCTAAAGCGGGAGATAGGTTATACCCAATGGAAATAATTCTTTATTTATTCTTGGTATGGCGCTTATTTAAGGCTACAAGCTTTGCAACACATCTTGCACACTCAAAGAATACAAAGAAGCAAACTAAACACAAAACCTTAACGTCAACTAAAGAGGTAAAGACTAACTTAAAGGCGCGACTCACAACCGAGTCTCAACACGCTCCAAGGTCGACACTCACTCATCCACCACCACAGCCGAGGCCGATCCGGCGATACACCGGCGGTGGTGGCATAGAGCGAACCTATCCCGATGACCCACTCACTGGATCCTCTGCAACAACGTCCGCACTCCCCTCCGCTCCCACTCGCTCTCGGGATCCTCCTTGGACTCTCCAACGGCTCTGAACTCCTCGAGTCACGCGCTCCACTCATCCTCGACCGCCTCGTGGCCTCTCCACTCGGTGATCATCCCGATAGTCAAGCACGGGTCACCTTAAGCTCCTACTCGCCACTTTGAGTGCCTCGCATACGCTCCGGCTCCCGAGTAGTATCTCTCATATGATCCTCCGGGCAAGGGCGAACTCTGCGAGGTGCGTCGCGATGAGCACACTCGTCCTCCACGATCCGTCGGCTTGGCGCGCTTGAGCGTGCGGGTGAAGTCGAACAGAGTCGTGAAGCTCGTCGGTGTAGTCGCGGCAGCACCCAAATAAGGGCAAGTCGGGCAACCTCCTCACGAATTGCAACCTCGTGCGAGAATCTTCTCGCGGAGATGTTGATTGGCTGCTAGCTTCCTCGTTCTCGGCGTAGATGATCGGCTTGCAAATAAATCCTCGGTGTACACCATTAATCGACCGGTGCCTCCTCGGTAAGCGGACGGTAGAAGCCTCCAAGCGTCGAAGAACTCTCCACGACTCCATGGCGTAGCCGCCAGCTGACTCCTCGAAGGTAGGAACGATCGGCATCTGCTCCACAAGAACCTTGAATAAGTTCTCCTCTCGGCGGCAAGTAAAACGGGTAAGTTCAGCAAAGGCGAGAAGTAGAGAATGAGATGGGTCGAGAGTGTTTTATTAGTCAAATTTAAATTTTCCTTTAGAAAATAGTTTTGGACACACACAGGACACTTCCATACTATCTAGGGCCAAGACCTACAGTCAGTATGCTCTGATACCACCTCTGTGAGGACCGAATCCACGATTCGAACCCACTTGTTTACCGCACTAGTCCTGGATCAGCGCTAGTGCACACACTCAACATTAGTACATATCACATCATACTCAACGATAATAGAATAATAGTTCATTCATTGATATATCTAAAGGTATGATCTTATGACCATCTTACATTATTAAGCCACGCAGGCAAGATGAAAATATAAACTAATAATTATGCGTGGAAAGTAGAAGCGTAGATAGCTCATCAGTTCACCACAGTGCAACCGACAAGGTTCGGACCTAATGACTCGTGTCTTCCTGGACTTCCTCTTCCAACACAGGTGTAGATTCTTCAACCTGTTGATTATTGTTGTTTGGCAAGGGTGAGTACTTAAAGCACTCAACAAGTTGTGCATGTAATGCAATTCTATGTATCTATATGTAAGGCTTATTCCAATGGATAGGCTATCATGGCTATTTTGCAATAAGCAAGATTTATGAACAAATACAATAAATAGATTGTAAAGATCAGAAACAAATATCAATAGTAAATAAATTGATATTTCTCAAGTAAACCAAGTTTCCAATCCTAAGTCAAATTCCATCTTCCATATGGCCTTCCGCCATCCCAACCATGTTGTCCAATTAATTAAACTAACCCTTAATCAGTAATTCCGAGCATTGCTCAATACCATGAGCACGGCTATCCGAATAGTTTCACACTCTGCAGAGGTTATGCACTTTACCCACGTGATACAACCAAACACCACCAAGGCGAGTGATCATAACAAAGCCTTTACAATTCTCACAGTTAACCGGATACTACCCGCTAAGGTTTCAACATCGTGGGTCTCAAAACCATAACCGGGCCCCCTCTCTGCGCCATGTGAATTACACCATAACTCGGGAACTCACACCGACCAAGATAGTACCAAAATTAAGACATTGCAAATTACTCACTAGGTCGGCCCATACTGCACATGTGGTTGCATGATTGACTCAGTCAAAGGCTTGCAAGGTTAAGTCCTTAGTGTGATCAAGGCAAGACATCCACATACCCTCGCCCATCGGGCCCACCTTGGCATACTCGCCCCTTGTCACTTGCCCCAATCTAAGTTATTATCACCCGCTTGATTACCAAACACCACGTGCCATCAACAATTCAACATCGTTGCGTGACATGACTCGCCACAACAACTCAATCTCATCGTGTGATCCCACATGACACAAGTTCATAACATTGTTCCATATTCCATTAAGCAAGATTAATTATCAATGATTACTCGACACATGTGATGACGTGGCATGGCTAAGCAACTAATACTGGTCTAAACCTCCAATGTTGATTATAATTATTAACCAACTATATTAAACCAATCTAGGGTGACAACGGATCATGGCATACAATGACAAGGTAGGGTATAGATCAATCTGGTATATTAGCTAAGCCCAATTTAAATTGAAACAGTTGTATACTTGAAATATATGCAATAGTGTAAATCAAACATAGCAATTTTATAAACATGGGTTCAACATGATCAAAGCACAACTTGCCTTGGAATAGGTCCTGATCTGGTTCTGGAACTTGCTCTTGAGTTGCCGGATCTTCCTCTGAAACGTCGCACAATTCAACGTCTACGCGTACCGAAGAAGAAAAGCAAATAAATACCAAAACAGAGATCAATTGAACTCCAAAAATCAAATAAAATTCACTATTAAATAGATCTCAATTTTATAAATTTTTAGAAACTGGAATCACTCAAATCCGAGTTACGATGCAAAAGATATAGCCTTTTGAAGTTTGAAATAAATACTGAAAATACAGAAATTAGAAATTCGGAATTAACATATTTATTTTTATACTGAAAAGGCGATTTATGACGTCAGCGTGACCTCATGATGACGTCATCATCACAGAATTTCCAATCGGATTATTTTTCCAATTGAAATATTCAATTATGACGTAAGCTTGACGTCAACGAGACCTCGGCCAATCATAAGCCGACACGTGTCTCGGCGTATGGACTTAGTCCACAGCGCAGTGAGCTAGGTCCATGACGCCTCGGCACCCACACCCGACACGCGTTGCAATCTGATTGGTCTCACGTGCGGCTCGATCTGATCCGCAGAAGACCAATCGAATAAAAGGCAATAAACTTGATTTGAATTTAATTCCAATAAATCCAGAAAAATCCAAATAAATTCCAGAAAATCTCAAATGCACATTTAAGTAATAAAAACTTAATTAAGCCAAATTTTTGGGATGTTACAACAACTCACAAGGTCATGGCTTTAATGTTAAAAATTTTCCGAATCATGAAGATTTTGTGTGCCCTGCATGTGCCACCGGGAAATTAATAACTATACCCTCCATCATGAAAGGGCAAAGTGAAATCCCGACATTCCTGGAACGCATCCAGGGGGATATTTGCGGCCCGATTTAGCCCTTGTCAGGGCCGTTTCTTTACTTTATGGTGCTCATCGATGCTTCCTTGAAATGGTCGCATGTATGCTTGTTATCAACAAGAAACCATGCTTTTGCAAAGCTGATCTCGCAGATCATAAGAATTAAGAATGCTTTCCCTGATCATCGTGTGAAGTCCATTAGAATAGACAATGCTGGAGAATTTACTTCAACGGCATTTGATGATTATTGCACGGCAAATGTGGATAGCGCTTGAGCACTCCGCACCGCACGTCCATACGCAGAATGGACTAGCGTAAGCACTAATAAAGAGGATTAAGTTCATTGCCGCACGCTTTTGCAGAGTTGTAACTTGCCCAACACTTGTTGGGGACACGCAGTCTCGCACGCAGCAGCTCTTATCAATTTTAGACCGTCGGCCTACAACATTCATTCTCCTATGCAAACTTGTGCAACTGGATCATCCCAAGATCTCCCATCCGAGAAAATTTGGATGTATGGTATATGTACCTATACCACCCTCAATGATCGCAATGGGCCCTCTCCGCAAGTCCGGATATACATTGGTTATGAGAGTGCATCCATAATCGTATTTGGAACCCATGACTGGAGACTTGCATACACCGATTAAGCTAATTGCATCTTTGACGAGGATCGTTTCCGTCATTAGGGGAGGAAATCAACCTTTGATGAAAAATGCCGGAAATCATATGGCATTCCACTCGATCCCCGCACATGACCCCGAACTAATGAAGCAAATCAAGAAGTCCGTAAGATAATTGATTTGCGAATTTAGCAAATGAACCGCTGATCATTTTGTGATCCGAAGGCGTGGTTAAGTCGCATGTACCCGCAAGGAATGCACCGAGAGGGTGGAAATACCAAAGAAAATAGAAGGTATCCTCACTGCTCAGAGGCCTCAAAGAAAAGAGCAGAAATCTGCTCCTCAAATCCAAAATACCCGAGACATCCTGAGAAAATCGGGCGAGAGGACTTACCACAACCAATCACGAAAATGCCCCAAGGAAAGAAGGGGAGCTGCTGAGACTGCACTTGGAAAGAAGCCAACGGAAAAGGCAATTCTGACTTGAACCTTCCACCGCAGAAGCACGAAATAATGTGCGCACACATAGGCGATGAAAAACTAAAGGAACTTGCTCTGCAATAGGAATAGCAATGAAGAGCAAGTAGAAGTGCATGAAGCACCCCATGAAGAAATGGCCATAAACTTTGTAATAACAGGAGAATCCTCGAATAGAGCAACGACCAACGTTGATGCATACTTTGCAAAGAAGATTGCCTCGATCATTGATCATGATCCCGAGCACGCATCTCTAGCGAGTGCAAGAAAAGGCTAGATTGGGAAGAATGGAAAAGGCAATCATCAGCGAGTTAGTCTCTCGAACAAGAGAGAGGTGTTTGGGCCGATGCCGCACACCTCCCCACATAAACCCTCAGAGGTCACAAATGGGTCTTTGTTCTAAGAGAAATGAAAACAACGGTTGTAAGGTACAAAGCAAGACTTGTAGCTCAAGGTTTCACTCAACGCCCGGAGTTGATTATGAAGAAACATATTCTCCGGTCATGGGAGGTATTACCTTTAGATATTTGATCTCAATGGCGATCAACTTGAAGTTGAGAATGAAGCTAATGGATGTTGTCACAAAGATATTTGTATGGAAACTTGGATTCGAGATATACATGAAAGTACCTGGAAGTAATACCTATCCCGAACCAAGATGGAGCAAATAGAAACACATGCAAAGGTGAAATTGAGAAATCACTGTATGGGCTAAAGCAATCGGGAAGAATGTGGTACAATCGCTTGAGTGACTTTCTCGCAAGAAAGGCTACACAAACAAATGAAGATTGTCCATGTGTGTTTATACAACATCCCGAATGGATTCTCAGATAATCTTCGTCTATGTAGATGACTTGAACATCATTGAGACAGATGAAGAAATTGAAGAGGCATGCTCATACTTGAAGTCTGAGTTTGAAATGAAGGATTTGGGTAAAACCAAATTTTGTTTAGGCTTGCAACTTGAACATATCCAAGGAGGAATCTTGGTACATCAATCAACCTACACGGAAAGTGTTGGAAATGTTTGGTTTGAAAAAGCATATCCTGCAAAGACTCCAATGATCGGAAGGTCACTCCAAGCAGACCAAGATCCTTACAGACCTAGAGAAGAGGGGGAGGAAGTTCTGAGAGCAGAATTCCCATATCTGAGTGCAGTTGGAGCGCTCTTGTACCTTGCAAATAGCACTAGGCCGGACATTGCGTTCGCTGTGAATTTGCTAGCCCGGTACAGTGCAGAACCCACCAAAAGGCATTGGAAAGGGGTCAAGGACATCTTCCACTACCTCCAAGGAGCAAAGATCTTGGTTTGTTTTTCAGAAGAAACAATGAATTGAATTTGGTTGGCTATGCCGATGCTGGGTATTTATCAGACCCGCATACTGGCAAGTCCCAAACCGACTATGTTTTCCTATGTGGAGGAACAGCAATTTCTTGGAAGTCGTCTAGCGGACTCTTGTCTCGAGACGTCGACAAACCACTCGGAAATCATTGCTTTGTATGAAGCATCTCGTGAATGTGCATGGCTCAAGAATGGTTCACCACATCCAGAAGTCATGTGGCTTGAACATTGAGCAAACTCCCACGATAATTTATGAAGATAATGCACTTGTGTTGCCCAAGCACGATGGGTTATGTGAAGAGCAATCTCACGGCATATCAACCCCAAGTTCTTCTATGCTCATGAACGCATAAGATGAACGAGATCAAGATATTGCATACTAAGTCATGTGAAAATCTTGCAGATTTGTTCACTAAATCACTCCCAAAGATCTACCTTTGAAAGGTGCGTAAAAGGAATTGGGATGATGAGACTTAGAGAAGTGCAGATTTCGTGGGAGATATTTCACATACTCCCACATAAATCTCAAGATGAATTATGAATACCCAACATGAATCTCGAAGATTAGCAATTGAAGTTGGGAGAATTGTACTCTTTTTCCTTAGCAAGTTTTTCATGAAGTTTTCTTGCATAAGGTTTTAACGAGGCAATTCGTGCAACATAGCAAGCGTATGCTATGTACTCTTTCTCCAAGTATTTTTCCCACTGGGTTTTTCTAGAGTTTTAATGAGGCATATGCATCTCGCGGCAAAGGGCCCAAGGGGGAGTGTTGGGAAACCTGATGGCCCATTGAAGGCCCATGCTGTTCCCTTTGCCGAAACCCTAGGTGAGCGCTATAAAAGGAGGAGGGGCCCCCCCTATGTACAAGAAATCATTAGCAATAAAAGAATTCCGCTGTTGCTCTCCCTAAACACGTGTCTCTCTCTCTTTCTGTTCTCCAATTCAGATCTGTTCGGGAACCCCGGACTATTCGATAGCGAGGTTCCTTAACAGTTAGTATCCCACGTGTTGCCTCGGCCCTCGAGTGACCCCTCAATTTTAACAGCAAGAGGGAAATTTCTTTGGGAAAAAACAGGGAAAAATAAAAAATACTGCAGCCAATGTTAATAGAGGAAAAACTTTCAAAAAAAATTAAAAAAAATGAAATCACTGTAGCATTCCGGGTGGCCACGTGGCGGAAGGTCATGAGCCATTCCGTGTATCTCAAGAATATATATATATATATAAGCGATAGTACCAAATATGTAATGCATACATCTATCGTAAATTGTAATAATATTCTTTGTCTTCATCCTCCAACTCAACACTGTAGTAACAAGTTCTTAGCATCATTGCGACAACAAGGGAAATATATAATAAGACGGGCCAGCTTGGTTCTTATTTAAAGTGTTAGATAGTACCAAATAATTAAGGGCCTACCTGTCTAATGAATCATTAGCATTCACTTGTCTCATGGCATATTTCTCCTTGTTATTGTCTTCTGTGGAACTTATGGCCGTCAATTTCTACTCCACATGTTTTTGAAAAGAAATGCAATCGTTAGTCATATAGGAACAAGCATTAATTATTTTAGTATATATTTGCAATATACTCTATCTCTTCTGCTAATTAAAGGCAAAATTTTAGACACCTGGCAGCTAGCTTGCATGATAGCTATAGTTTGTATCCTCTGTTTACAGGAAATGTTAAAAATTTACACCCCTTATTTAAAAAATAAAACATCTTATATCTCATTTTGTGTCAATCACCTCGTCAAAACTCATTAAGTTGTAATATCATCTTGGAAGGCATGCAGTGCAGACCTGACCTAGAAAAAGCAACCAGCGCCGCCGCAGCAAGTTACGGCTCTTGTATGCTTCACTGGGCTTAGGGTCTGATCGGGAGTTGTAGCTTCTCTGAAAAGCTATTTTTTGATTTTTTAAGTTGAAAAGAGAATGTAATTTTTTATAAGAGGCTGTTTAAAAACAGCTAATTTCTCTCAGCAATAAACTGTAAAGACAAGTCCAATCAAACTTTTAACTTTTGGTTTTTGTTAGTTATATTTGATTTTTGGCTTATGATAAAAACTACTTAAAAATTAAATTGTTTAAGAGGTTTATTAGTTTTTTAAAAACTGAAGTTAACTTTAAACCTACCAAACAGAATATGGTCAGACAAAGATCACAGATACGTGGACGCACGAAAAACGTCATATGTAGGACACATGGTGCGCGAAAATTGCATGGTCCCTGAGACAACCTGAGGTGGCGATATGCTTGTTGTTATTGGATTTGACAGCATTTGTACCAGAGAGATGCAGTTGTAGGGAGCACTAGATCACACACAAAATAGCCAACGGAACCAACTGAATGGGATAAGATGCCCGGCCACATGATATTCTCTCTCTACGGTCAATATTTTTGTTTCTGTGTTTTAGTCCTAGAAAATGGTTTGGATTTATTTTATTTGCATTTTTAAGTAAAAATATGTTTGAAATATGTAGGAATTACGATATAAAAGTATGTTGAAAAAATACTGAGGAAATTTTGTTCATGTCCCTAGACAGATACTTAGCTAGGGTTTTACATGTCCAAATTAAACAATTAAGAAAGATTGAAAATATTTCAAATCAAATGTATTTCATGAGGACTATTTTTCGATCGTCATGTCAAGGTCTTATCAACGGAAAATTTGTTTGTCTTCTAACAAATCCACGGGGAGATCAATTTTCGGGTATATTATATTATTGATATGCCCTACCCAAATCACTGTCTTTTTAGTAGGGCTTCTATGCCCTCGGAAAAATAAAACTGCACAAATCCTGAAACAACATTGCTATAGTAGTGGAACAGTTGCAATTATGCTCAGAGAAAGAGAGATGGGACTAGCAAGTTCGATCTGTTCTTTGCTTGTCCAACTGTCTGCATGGGCTCACACAAATAGTGACCCATCGGTCGTATAAACACAAGGGAAAAAACATTGGATCCTCCGTCCTCGCAAAACAAAAGAATAAAAACATTGGAATGTTCTGTTAAACATTGTATTTTTTTCTTCTAGCTATGGTTTGCATGGATTTCCTACGTACTGCAAACTGATAGGCCGGGGCCCGGGCAAAAGGTATTCCGATGAGATCGACTGCACACGACAAGCATTTGGAGGACCGGATTTATGATAAGCTTCCCACTTGCCAGCATGGGATGTCGACCAAAAGCTTGAACTAGTTCTGACTGCTGGTTCTGGCTTAACCTTTACACCTGGAACCGTACATTGGCACCACAAGTTATATTCATAAACAAAGGTAATATATAGTACTCCCTCAATTTATGAGCATAAGTTCTATTGAAATATGTACAACTAAACTTTTTGAACTTTGATAGCAAATTTATTTAGTATTTAAATTTGTCACATGAAAACATTTTTTTGAGGCTGAAACATTTTTTTTCGAGGCTGAAAGATTGCATTAGTATTTAGGGGAAAACATAAAAGTCTTTACGGACCGAAAGAACAACTCGCATTCCTTAGGGGAATGCGTGTGGACCGAAGCTCCTGCAAACTCGACTCACTAATTAACCTCTGAAAATAACCCCCTCAGAGCCTGAAAACCTCTGAATCTAAGGGTGTGTTTGGTAGAGCTCCAGCTTCACTAGATTCGTGAATCTGGTGGAGCTGGGCATTCCTAGCTCCACCAGATCTATAGAGCTGGAGCTGTGAATACATTAAGAGTGTTTAGATAGATCATCTTATTTACATTTTAGACCAAAAAATATAAACTTAATTCACTTTATTTTAGCCTACAAATTTCAGAACTCAGGTGAAACTGGGATCTAGAGCTCTACCAAACAAACCCTAACTCTCAACGTGGCCCCGCTGCTTGCCGCGACCACAGTTCTTCTTTGATATTAGCCCAAACCAACTCATCCACCGGCCGGTTTGAAGTGCCCCTCGAAAATTCAGTTGTTCCTTTCCTTCCAAATTTTCCAGTGCACCAGGATGGCTACCGTCACTACCTTGAAAAAGGCCATCAGTGGCGGCTCATAACTGCCATCAGTGGTGGTTTTTGAACCGTCACAGATTTAGTGCCATCGATAATCGAGGATTATCAGTGGCGGTTTTTCCAGAACGACCATCGATATTCGGGTATTAGTGGCGGTTCGAGCCAAAAACCGTCACTAATAATACAATTATCAGTGGCGGTTGTTGGATAGAACCGCCATCGATACTCAAATATCGATGGCGGTTCTAGACCAAAACCGCCATCGATAATACGACTATTAGTGGCGGTTTTGGCTAGAATCACATCGATACAACTATCGATGGCGGTTGTATATAAACCGCCATCGATAGATTTAGTATCGATGACGGTTTTTGATAGAACCGTCACAGATATTACTTGAAGAGCGGTTTTGGGCTAAAACCGCGCGATAATCCCACACACGAAAATAAAAAGCGCATTTCGCTAGCCTCGGCGGCGCTAGCCATGCCTCTTCATTATGTACACAGCAAGAGGAATACATTGAATTATTGAAATTTGAGTATACATATTAGTACTTATTGTCATTATAGACTAACCAATATAATCCGAAATAACATGTATTGCTAATTGTCGATACAAACCATCCAGAAAGAAAGGAGGAAAAAAAGTCGCTACCTCTAGTTGCATAGTGCAAAGCTCATAAATGATATGGATAACACAGAGCGTTGAAGTTTGCGGGAAGAGACACAAATTTCTAGAAATACAAAAATGAAGAATCTAGGAGATAGTACATGGTAGCAAGTTAAAGTGATCAAGAATCCAATATAATGTACTGAAGAAAGACAGAGGCATGAGCTAAATATGAAAATTCCATACCTCCAAAGCAAGAAGGTTCTTTTTTGAGAGTTCCTTTACTGCACCACTTTGACTGACATGGTTTGCCATTGTTTCATACATCATAAATGAATTGATGGTTTACATACATAACAATTTACACGGTTCAACCTATGGAACTACATATATAGCCATTAAATTTTGGTTCGATGTTCGTAAAATAGACAACCAAGCATGATTATCACACAACAAGTCCTTTTCGTAATCCTCCTATGCTCGCTAAGCTTGCAATTCTTGCACACAAATTTCATGTAAAAGTGAGGACCTATGCACATGCGTATATGGATTGCCATGTCAAAGATATTGTATTTAAGTAAGTGAACCGATCTAGTCCTCTTTTTGTTTATTAAAAAACAGACCAATAAAAAACACATAATATTTGGTTGTAGCCCACTGATTTGTAATATAAGTATGGCTTATTTGCACATAATATCGCAGACATGATATACATAAACCAACTAACAATTATAAATCTATACTCATGTATAAGATTGAGTTGTCTTATTTGCCTCCAAAAACAATTTTACATATGTAACCAAACGCAGTTTTGGAACCACAACAAACATAGCAAACTTTGAAACGTGAAGATTGCGAACATCCTAGAAGATCAAAGCATCCAAGTAGCTTACTAAAAATATGAAATAAGAGATTGTTCATCTTATATGCACAACATACCCACACACTAACCTATGCCCTACATGGTATGCCCATACCTATGGTTTTTATATAATTAAGAAGATAACCTATAAGAAGATGCATTTTGATTACTTGTACCATGCTATTCCATTAGCTCCTTCAGTGTGATCTTGGAAATGTAGAAATTTTTCTCTACTCCACAAAGCAAATATATAATATAGAACTAAAAGAGAATGGCAAATACAACTCCATATTTGAAGGACCATGTGGAGGTCCATCCATGTTTGTGATGAGTATTTGACTTTATTTGAGCAAGGTGTGCTCAAGTTTGAGTTTGATTTGGATTGTTTTTCGAGCTAGAGCAATTTGAGTTACTGGTTGGAGACAAGTCGTCCAACCCCGAGTGGTCGGGTCGTCTGACCTGAGTGGTCGGGGCTTTGGCTGGTTGGAGACCAGTCGTCCGACCCCGAGTGGTCGGGTCGTCCGACCTGAGTGGTCGGGGCTTTGGCTGTGTTGCAGACCAATCGTCCGACCCCGAGTGGTCGGGTCGTCCACCGAGTGGTCGGGCTTTGGTGTTTATGCACTACCGTCCGACGCCGAGTGGTTGGGTCGTCCGACCGAGTGGTCAGTCTTTGGTTGGTCGGAGACCGCTTGTCCTACCCAGAGGTCCGGGCGTGGTCGGTCGGAGACCACCGTCTGACCGAGTGGTCAGGTCTCTCGCTGGTCGGAGACCAGTCCGCCGACCTCGAGTGGTCGGAATGGAGACTAGTGGTCGACCTCGAGTGGTCGGGATGGAGACCGCTGGTCGACCATGGTTGGTCGGGATGGAGACCGCGGTCGACCATGGTTGGTCGGGATGGAGACCAGTGGTCAGACCACGTGTGGTCGGGGTTTTGCTGGTCAGCGTAGTGTATATCTGTCTGTTAAGATGGATATGTGTTGTTGGACATTGCTATGTGATGTGGTTTCCTTGTCTATGATGGTTGCGGGACTTTGGAGCTAGGTCATGGTGAGAAGGGGATCGTGACTAGGCCGGAGGGCCGAGGTCCGGATGATCAAGGTGTCGCCAAAGATGACCGAGGCTGTGGAGTAGCCGCAAGCCGAGAAGACAAAGGAATGGATGAGATGCTAACTTGGAGCCGCCTCGATCAAGGAGGATCGTTGGATCGCGGTCGGGAAGATAGAGAAGCGGGTCAAGTTAGTGTGAGTTGAAAAGCGTGCAAAACCCGTTGTGTTGTTGGGTTTCGGTGAGCCCATGCATAGCTGTGTGAGTGGGTAAAATCTCAGCCCTTGATGGAGTGCTCTAGGGTTTAGAGGCTCATCCAAGGGTGGTAGGTGGTCCAAGCCCGCTATACATAGGCGTGGAGAGGGTATCTCCTGTAGGGGGCTGAGCAGTGAGGAAAGTGTACGTGAGTAGTTGAGAGTTGTTGAGAGGATGCTTAAGGATCAAATCCTCGCTCTTGGATGTTGGCTTAGGATTGAAGCAGACATCCAAAGGTGGGAATTGATCCTGTGTCACTATAAATAGAGGGTAGGGGCAGCCTCCCTCTTTGAAGGTTCCGAGGTTTTTGTCAGCCATTTGAGTTTTGCCCACTTTGTTGTGAGGCTTTGTAAACCTCCCTTCGAGAAATGAAATGTTCTTCATTTATATTCTTGTTTCATTTCTCTTACGAGTATACATTACGCACTTAAATTATGTTATCTAAATTCCGCATTTACTTACTTGCAATTTACTTTACGTAATTTGGATTTGCCTCATCTCCTTCTACATGCTATTGAGTCTTTGTTGAAATTCATGATTGATGAACTCTTCTCTGGACTTGGTGCTTTCAATCATCTAGGCAATCCTTGCATTCTTGTTGCAAGTTAGTAAATCTGTGTGTTCTTAAAGTGCGTAAACGTGTGACTTGTAGTTCTTTAGTCTTGATTGGCTTCTGGTTCTTGTTGCCAAGGATGAAAGATTGCTGGATGAATCTTCTATAGATCATATCCCAATCATCTAGGCAATCTAACAACCTCTTCTATTCAGTTTTGCAAGAAACCAATTTCTGTGCCTAGTTTTCAGATAGTGTTTCTATTTGTTTGAAGGGTTGTTTCTTCGTGTACTTACTTGCTATGATTTTGGAGAGTCATCCAAGGATTTCACCATCAACTCCCACCAGCAAGTTAGGGGTGAAGTTTGTGTTCGTGACTCGCTTTTTGGTGTTGCATTTGTTAAACCGAAAAGGACGGAACCTTGGTATTAATTCCATCGATTGTTGATTGAAATAGGTTCCCGACATCCTTTGGGAGGTGCACACCAATTTTCATCGCTTTTGGATCACCATCAAAAGTTACATCGATTCTGTTTTTGAGATCGTGCTGATTTTTTCTGCTCACCCAACACTATTCACCGAGTAATCGTTCATCCGACCTCCGCAGTCGGGGGGTACTGCTCATCCGTCGCGAAGTACTGCTCATCCGACCACTTCGTGTCGGGAGTATCTGCTCATCCGACCACTTCAGTCGGAGTATCGCTCATCCGACCAAGGCTTTGGTCGTGGTATCGCTTCACCAACACTATTCATTCCGAAATCGCTTCATCCGACCTCCGTAGGTCGGGGTGCTGTTCATCCGATCAGAATACCCGACCAAGGCGCTTTTTCTCGGTCTTTTGGTGGTTTGAATTTTAGGGGAGAGTTTATTCAAAATTTTATTTGGCTCCTATTCACCCCCTCTAGTCGCCTTTTTCGATCTTTCAATATTCGATTTATTTGGACAGAGAAACAACAAAGCTCTACCTTAGCAAACAACTGCATAAAGTCATAGCTGCTTATATGCAATAAGAAAAGAAGTAACAAACCGAGTAGCTATTGCATTAAACACAAACAAAACATTAGTCTTGAAAATAGAATATCAAACTAACCATTCCTTTCTCTATAACCCTCCAAAAAAATGAAGTGATCGATCCATGTACCATGCATGTAATCACGATCATGGGTGTTAGACTTTTAACTTCAAGCGGTGACTAAGAGCTTCCCTACATCTTGTGCATGATTCTCAAGACATGGATTGCTGGCAGGAATTGATGGAGCTTACCATAAAAGTTGAGTTTACAGAGCATAGACCTTGCCAAATTTGCATGATGTTTATCTTCATCGATGACCATGACACTAAGCCCATCAGTAGTGCGTCCTTCTGTTCTTCGAGCCATGAGTTTCTCCATGCAAGAGTTATTCTAGTTTTTGAGATTTATTTTTGTGTGTGAAGCACTTGATCCTGATGAGCAATTATTTCTAAGAAGAAACCAGCATGATAAGCAAGAAAAGCATGATTCACTCAAAAAGTACATGCTACACTAGCACAACCACTAAGAAAAGAAGTGGCATTGACGAAAGTACATGCTATACTCAGAAAGTATATTTAGAAGTGTCACTCGCATGTGTGTGTGTTCCTGAAGAAGACAAAAGTACATGCTACACTACCACAACCACTGACAAAATAAGTGACATTGGCAAAAGAAGGGGCCTCCATTTGAAAGGAACAAAGAGTTATTTACACTTTGTAATGAAACAAAATTGAAGTAAAAAGCCTAAACTAGTGGAGGTAAACTAGAAGCCTACTGGTCTTCTGAGGTTGAAGACATGTGATTTGGGACAATAGTATGGATGATCTGGATCGTTGTTGTCTTCGCTATAAAACTCGCCATTTTGTTGATTATTTCCTTCATGATGAAGTAGGCGAGCCGCCCCAATGCCTTGGATTTCGTAAGGAAGCAGCCCTACCGTAGACAACTTGAGGCGCTGTAAGTATAAAAACAAAATTAAGAGAGAATATAGAAATTGAGTGGTGTGAATCAATGTGTCATGTCGCATGATGACCTCTACATCATTGTCTTTATTGTGCATGATAAGATTTCGCGCATGTATCGCACACTAAGTACCCACATAAATTTGTTCCTTTTGGCCGCCAGACATCGCAAAATCGAATGAACTAAGATGTCGTCGAAGGAGCTATTTACTATGAAATATGACATAAGAGTATTCCTTTCGTATGCACTCGAAACTTCGCACGGATTGTAAGGATTTGTGGTATGGGCGGTATCTCGAGCTCTTCCGACAATATCTTTTGAACGCCTCATTCACTAAATGTGTCATCTCTTCAAAGTCTTTTTAGGTTTATCCAAAGGATCCATGATCAAGATCTTGCTCTTTTCTCGATGAATTATTACGAGAATCCAATGGAAGCTACATACACATGCATGATGCCACCATTAGTCCTTACATCGAGTAAATAACTAAATAAACGAGTAATTTAACTAGCTAGTGAGCAACTTACTTAAAATTGTATGGCAAAAGTATAAACTCCTTGTCTTGTAGTTTAATCAAAACTTTATATACGCATTTCTCGACCTCCTTTGGTACTCTTTTGATTTCATGTTGGCAAACCGCTCCTGGTCGAGGAATCCCAATCGCCCCTTGGTTCTTCGTACTTCAATCATCTCGTATCTATATAACGAATTAGTTAGACATGAAATTTATCAGATACGTGAATGTAGGCCAAGATTAATATATTAGACACTTACGGTGACCACCATCTCAAAAAGATATGTCGAGGGCGTCGTGATAGAACAAGTTGTGCAAGTTATCGAATACTATTAAGAAGTAGCCATGGCCCTCATGGTGAAAATGATCCTCACGGAAAATTGCGTGATCATCTTTGGGAGTACGCCTTGGTTGGATCGATCTAAGTACCATGCATGTAATCGCTGCATCATGGGTGTTAGACTTTAACTTCAAGCGGTGACCAAGGGCTTCCTACCTCGAATTTCAATCTTTGTTGATCATCTTGGTCATCGATCGCGCTTGCCCTTACTTTTTGTCGCACGACATCATACTCGGTCCCGGCCTCGCTCGATCCGGCCGATACAAACTTGTCTAATGTGCCAATTTTGGGATCGAGGTTGTAGGTTTGTCATTTGAAGTACTGTGTTATAGGTTTCGCTTGGAGTACTAACAAAGGCCATCTTGATGGGGTCCTCAATGCATTTCTTTTCTACCTCATTTTGCTTCTTCCCGCTTCACTCTCAAAGTTTGCCGTGACGGATGCGAGGATTGTACTCGCAGAGAGGATGGCACTGCATGGTCCAAGACGATGTCACGCTTATGCGCCATTGGATGAATGAGTGGACGGCACTTCCTAGAGTAGTTATCTCATCATTGGCGGGTTTTTCCAAATCCGATCTCAAAGAACTGCAAATACCGTGTCCACTTGGACCTTTGCATAACTCTCGGTGCTATCGGGGTATTGTGCAGACACCCCTTCTTGGCACGGATAGACTACCCCAGAGCACTGCATAAATATGTTCATCACGGGCACGTTGAGTCGACAGTGTGGGGTCCTATATGTCGCCCACGTGATAATGGTTGTTGTCCGCTCGCTAATGGCGTGACGCGCAATCGCCGCGACGACTGTAGGA
The DNA here is from genome assembly GCA_036346275.1 of Otatea glauca. Taxonomy (NCBI): domain Eukaryota; kingdom Viridiplantae; phylum Streptophyta; class Magnoliopsida; order Poales; family Poaceae; genus Otatea; species Otatea glauca. The sequence continues at coordinate 94,207 of JAYEVK010000051.1, read as the reverse complement.
TTGAGAAAACGCTAGGGCCTCGCAATCGACTCAAGGCTTGTTGTACTTGTCGCTCAACTTGTTCTTCAATGGTGCCTTGTATTTCTCAGAACCCTTTCCTTCATCATTTCCATTTCCTTCTCACCGCTCATCTTTAGCTCTCTTCCGACTCTATAAGAGTCTCCGTGCTCGTGAATCCACTCTCCATGGAACCTTGACCCACGACGCCGTGTCCGACTGTGGTGCTCTTTATTTCCTAGGGCCGCCGTTAGCTTGTCTTTCTCCCCGTCTGGGTGAAAAGATCCTTGGGTGGATCAGGCGTGAAACTCATGAACTCGCTTGCGCCATTGCTTCATCTTCACCGCTCTTGAATGATAAACCCCAAAGAGACAACATATTCGCCTCGCTAGCACGTAGTGCTTCACTCGGTCCGTAGTCCGATCAAGGGACTTGTGCCACCAATTGACCGCTTCTAATTTTTGCCTCTCCAATGAGCAATTTTACCCGCTGCACCCACTCGTGCCAAGTCCGTGGGGTGAGTATTCCTTCTGCGATGCTAATGTGGTCCTCACCGACTTCCTTGTCGCTCGATTGCTTCATCGCCACAAACTCATCCCAATATGGCTCCAATCTTGGGTACTCTCCGATGGTCGACCGGTTTTGCTTCACATAATTTGTGTTCACCGCTTTGAAGTTTCTCCACGCCGCATCCATGGTCATAAATGCGTCGCGACGCACAAGATCTTCGGCTCCTTCGGGAATTCAAGGTTTCTTTGAGCTCATTCCACATATCCTCTTTGGTGGCTCGGGCACTTTATGCCAATCCGAATAGGTGATTGGCACTTTACCCTTACGATGCACCCGCATGTTGACTCAGTATTTGGTCGCTGATTTTCTCGTGCAACAGGGCCCCAGATCTAAGACCTCTAAGATGGTGTACCGCCTTCAGCTTTTAGTTTTCCTCATCCTGGTGTCTTGCAACAGGAGCATCATCTGCAACAGCGGTGGAGGCCTCGGCACCTTCGGTGGTTGGGTGGAGGGTAAGGTACCTACTTGGGCTCTCCTCCACTATAGGATCAGTTTTGGGCTCCATTAGAACTACAATTCGACCAGAAACATAATTTCCATCAATTACTGCAGAATCATCTCACGGAATTTCAAAGTACAGAATCATCTCATGAAAATTATTTTGCAAGTACAATTATTTGTATGTGGAGGGAGGGGAGCTTTTTATTTGTATGTGTAACAAGTGGCGTACTTGGACGAAGAAAAGGGAAGGGAAGGTAAGGAAGTTGGAAAGAGGGAAAGAAGGATAGCATGCATGTGGGTCCTCTTTAATAATTAATTCATTTTGAGTCTTTTAAAAACAACCTTTAGTAACAAATTGTTGGAGTTTTTTTTATCTAAAATCTACCTCTCCTCTCTAATATATAGCAAACATTGTTGACATGTTATCTTCTTCACAGGGTTCTAAGTTTCTTTATTAAGGCAAGAAAATGCCAATTATTATTTTTGTATTACAATCTAGATGAGTTGAAACAAATTATTTATTCCATTCTTTTGTGATTAGGTATTAAATACTTTCATAACATGACAATTCTATTAGTACATATCATGTGTGTAATATTGTGTGGTGCTAACATGAAAATGATTTTGCAAGAGCAAGAGACTTAATTAGATCAGAACAAGTGGAAGAATGCAAATTTTTACTTAGCCAATTAAAAGCTATGTTCATTTTAGTACCATGTTGTAATTAAGACAACGAGGCCATCTGCAGTCATTGATCATATAGTGCAATGACTTCCATCCGAATTCGCTACGATCTTACCACTCAAGGATATACCAACCGCCAAAAGGATTACAATGTCTAAATTACAAGAGCTACTCCTAGTTGTTTGATTGATTGTTGGTTTTGGCTCACTTGAGATCCACTTTTATAGGGCATGCACCAACTATGTCCTTCTTCGATCCGTTGTAAATCATAAACCGTGTCGGCCCTAACCTCTTAAAGATAAAATTCCTTATTTAACCAGATATTGGCTAAATATCCTATTTTAATTTGACTTTGCAAATCAACGGCATATCTTGCCTAATTTTGGTGCTAACAATTACTTTTCTTTTTCACTAGAAAAGCTTGAACCATACATTGTAGTAAGGGTAGAAATCACCGCATATCTTGCCAAATTTTGGTGCTAATAATTGCTTTTCGCTCACTAGAAAAGCTTGAACCATACATTGTAGTAAGGGTATCGTTTGGTAGTTATGTTGTAGATTTTTATTTCGTATGTTTGTCATAATTGTGTGGAAAAGCCTTTATTGCTTCTTCACATTGCACCAACATGTCACCGGATCAACTAAAGACATTGGATCGATGATGTGTCGTTGTTTCATTATTAATTATTTTCGTCTCAATGAATAGATATATTATTTTATATTTTAAACAAAGGGGAATGCTCCTTTCTTACATATTGACGTCGATATTGAAATGCAAATTCAGAGTATAAGTCATTAGCCAAATGTAAAAACAGGTGGAGCGGACTTCTCTCGCAGATAAGTCATTAGCCAAATGTAAAACAGTGGAACCTTGCCGGCGCGCGGCGCTGCACGGCGGCGCGGCGTGGGGGCGCGCTGCAAGGGCGCTGGGCGGCGATCGTGGCGGCGTAGGCTGGTGCGGTGTTGCTGCGAGGCGCGCCGACGGGCGGCGTGCGTCGGGAGGGCGGCATCGCCGCGGGGCGGCGTTGCCGAGGACGACGCGTCGCGGGGCGAGGGCGTCGGCGGGAAGGCATCGAGCGTGGGAGTTTAAGGGTTTAGGGCGCGGGAGAAGGGCGGAGTTTAAGGGTTTAGGTGAGTTAGAAGGTGGTATCTATTATTTATAGACGGGCATTATCGCGGCGGTTCTAAAAAGAACCGCCATCGATACATATATTATCTCAGAAGTTCTTTATACGAACCGCCACGTATAATCATATCGATGGCGGTTCTTTATTTGAACGGCCATAGATAATCAGACGCTGGCGTTCTTTATACGAACCGCCACGATAATGTTATCGATGGCGGTTCTTTTGAAGAACCGCCACCGATGTGCCTCTATACCTGAAATTTGTTTCGAATCTTATACTGTTGTATTGTCGAATAGCGTGGCGAGTTCGTAAGACCTAGTTTTTGGTGTTTGCGCAATTGCGCTGTTTTACGATTTTGTCTAATACTTGTAAAGCAAATACATAAGCGGTTTATAGGAAAGAATCCGACTCCTTTCACCGACGGACTCAACAAACTCTCCAAACTTTCAACCGGATAGAACAATATTTTGTCATCCCAAAAAACAAACAAGTACTCTTGATACAATCAAACAATCACCAAAACTAGCAAAGTCCAAATCGACTCAAAGACCGGAAAAACTAGCACATAGCTAGAAACAAAACCGAAAACATACTTTAAACTACCATGCACAAGATTATCTTCAACAGTGGTCATCATTAGGGTTGATTACATAGAAGAAGACTTGTGCGGCCTGGTCATCGCCGACGAATCCGGGAAGGCGCCCGCCCTGCCCAGGAGCTGGTTCCGCCTCTGATATTTTGCCATTACTCGTATATAGCTAATTATTTTCTTTCACAATTTGCCCTTCTTCATGATCATCGCGATGATAGGTAGCTTCCTGAGTGGTTTCTTCCTCGAGCCTGATGTTGCCATCTACGAAAGGAGGCAACTCATCAAACTGGTTGTACTCTTCCTCATCCACGACATTCTCAACTCCGACGATCCTTCTTTTCCCTCAAGAACTACATGGCGCTTCTTATCTGCCGGTCGATTACATAGAAGACTTGTGCTACTTGCTTCGCAAGTACGAATGGTTCATCTCTCAGATCCGACATGTTCGATGTCCAAAGTAGTGAAGCCGCATTTGTCCACCTTGACACCCTTTGGGAGTTGTACCCAACGACATCGAAACATTGGGATCTTAAAAATACGAGAGTCGAGCTCCCAAATCTCTTCTATGAACCCATAGAAGCTACTCTTCATCGCTGTGTTGTCATAGGCATCTATGCTAACACCACTATTTTGGTAAGTGCTTTTGCTATCCCGAGATCTCGTAAAAGGTATATCCATTTATGTCGTATCCTTGCCATGTCAAGATTGTACTGATGGCCCTTTGCCACCACCTCAACATGACACTCGCTTCTTTCCCACCATATGCTCTTTGAACCAATGATTGAACAAACGGTTATGCTCTTTTGTTACCCAAACCTCGATCGTCCACGATTTTCCTCTCGTAGCTTATCCTTGTGCATGTCCATATACGAGGACACCTCAACCGATCATTGCAAGATCGTGAAATGAGCTTTTAGAACAATCCATGATCGTAAGAATTTGTTGATTTCCTTCCAATCGTCCCTTTCCCAGCTAGCCTACCCTCATGTCGAGATACAGGCACTCCTACCGGTTCCACCCCCTCCATGTAATCCACGCAAAACTCTATAACCTCCTCAGTTGCATAACCTTCCACAATGCAGCCCTCCGGCCGAGATCGATTGCGTACATACTTCTTCAGGATACCCATGTACCTTTCGAACGGGTACATCTGATGCAGGAATACGGGGCCACATACATTTATCTCGTTCACAAGGTGAACAATGAGATGAACCATTATATCGAAAAATGATGGAGGGAAATACATCTCTAGCTGGCATAGTGTCTTGACCACATCATTCTGCGGTTCAGAAAGTCCGATGGGATCGATGACCTTCTGTGAAATCGTGTTGAAGAAGAAACACAACCTCATGATTGCCTCTCTGACCTTTTCATGCAAAATACCTCTAATTGCAATAGGAAGCATTTGTGTCATCATCACATGACAATCATGAGACTTCATGCCAGTTAACTTCAAATCTTTCATCGAGACCAGTTTCTTGATGCTTGCGGAGTAACCGGACGGAACTTTCACACCATGCAAGCATTTGCAAGTCGTTCTCTCTTTCTTGAAAGAGTGTAGCAAGTGGGGAAGGTAAAGTCGCCCTTTCCGGTGTCACGAGGATGTAGCTCACTCGATTTTCATATCTTCCGTGTCCCTTCGTGCCTTCATCAGTCCTTAGTTTTGCTAGGAATGTTCAAAGAAAAGACCAATCAAGCTATCACATACATTTTCTCTACGTGCATGACGCCTATGCAAAGGTCGAACTTCTAAGTCCTTCCAATAGGGCAAGTTCCAAAATATCGATCTCTTCTTCCATGTGGTCTTCTCAAGACGAGACCTCGATGTATTATTACTATCTCCCTTTCCAAGTACGACATTAATATCCTTAACCATATCATATACCTCTTCCCACGACGAGGCCTTGGGGCTATACCATCCTCTTTTGTCCCGTCGAATTGTTTTTTCATATTGCGGTAGGGGTGATTCTCGAAGGAACCTACGGTGATGCATGTACACGGTTTTCCTCGAGTTATTGAGCCACACACTAGCGGTTTCATCCATGCACTGGGGCATGCTTTGGCCCCTTTACAAGACGACCGGATAGGTTACCAAGGGCGAGAAAATCATTGATGGTGCAAAACAACAATGCCCGTAGGATGAAGTACTCGCTTGTACTCATCCCATACCCATACACCTTCGCTCCACAAGATCACAAGATCTTCCACCAATGGTTGTAGGTATACATCAATATCATTGCCGAGTTGTCTCGGCCCTTGGATAAGCATCGACATCATAATGTACTTTCGTTTCATACACAACCAAGGAGGAAGGTTGTAGATACTGAGTTACGGCCAAGTGCTATGAATACTACTCATGTTACCGAAAGGATTCATTCCATCCGTACTCAACTCAAACCTTACATTCCTCGGTTCATTCCCAAGTCCATCCTAAAGAGCCTATCGATGGTTCTCCACCGCGTAATCAGCAGGTGTCTCGACTTTCCATCCTTTTACGCTCTTCCGAAAGTACCATCGCATCGCTTGGGCATGCTTTTGTTTCCAAATAAACGCTTCAACCGAGGTATTACCGTAAATACCACACCACTTTAGCGGAGCTCCTTTCTTCACCACGGTGCCCTCATTGTCATGGCCTTTACGCTTGTATCGCGATGATTTGCACATCGACATACATGCATGTCTCAGATACTCTTTGCGATAGAGTATACAATCGCTTGAACATGCATGTATTCTTTCTACTTCCAATCCCAATGGACATACAACCTTCTTAGCTAAATAAGTGGTTATCGGCAATACGTTTCCATCCGAAGCATGTCCGCTAAGAGATGTAATAGCGCCGTGAAACTTTTATCGGACCAACCATTGCTTGCCTTCAATTTTAGAAGTGAAAGCACGGTGTGCAACTTTGTGTATTCCTCCTGCAACCCGGAACAAAGGTGTGTCCGAGTCGCCCAACAAACCCTTGAATTGATTAAACTCTCTCGACTAGTGTAGTTCCTTCTCGCATCGCGCAACATCCGAGCAAGATTATTATCGTCATCAATGTCCAACCTATCCTCATCGATCCATAATCGATGTTACCGCCATAATGCCTTCTCCATCATCCAATACGTTATCACCTTCATGTATGTTTTCCTCTTCACCGTGACTTGTCCAACGTGTATAGCCAAGTACAAAACCTCTTGAATCAAGTGCAAGTGGATGTGCTCTTTGTCCGAAAACATTTTCTCATTCTTGCAATCAATGCATGGACAATGTATGTACTCCGCCTTCTTGTGCAACTTGTTCTCCTCAATGCTCTTAGAAAAGCGAGATACCCCATCGATGTAATCTCTACTGTAACAGTTCGCATTGTACATCCATCTCCGGTCCATCTAAAATTAATTAACATATAAAAATTGATTAAAAACTAATCTAATTACTTATCATCTAAATGAGCTAGATAATAAATTCATCATCTAAAATGATGAGCATCCACCTACCAAATTAGCTAAAATTTCATGTATATTAATATCCAATAATCTTAATTAAATAAATTTAATATATGTCCGCACTAATGGAACCAAATTAATAGTAATTAAAAACTAATCAATACTTTTCCTGAAAGAAGCTAGATAATAAATTCATCATCTAAAAATGATGAGCACCCATCTACCAAATTAACTAAAATTTCATTTATATTAATACCCAATAATCTTAATTAAATAAATTTATTATATGCAAGATGTATATGTCCGTACACTAATGGAACCAAATTAATAGTAATTAAAAAACTAATCTAATTACTTATCATCTAAAGGAGCTAGATAATAAATTCATATATATGCAAGATGTATATGTCCGTACACTAACAGAACCCAATTAATAGTAATTAAAAAACCAATCTAATTACTTATCATCTAAAGGAGCTAGATAATAAATTCATCATGTATCAAATTAACTTAAAATGCAATTAATATTAAATATATGCTTAATCATAATTCATCATCTATAAAAGGAACACAACATCATCTAATGAACCTAGCTAGAAATAAATTCATCAACTACAAAATGGTAGCTAAATAAAATAAACAAAATCTAAACTTTTCATCTCATCTACATATAAACACTAATTAAACTTGGTTTAAAAATTAAATTGCAACAAGATTAACACAAATCAAGAGAGGAGAAAAATAACTCACCAAGGAACAACTAGAGGAAGTACAAGCACAAGAATTGAGAAAACGAAATCAAATTTAGAAGTTTTGGTTTGCTCTCGGGAGGAAGAAGACCAAGCTTTGCTCATCGACCACCTATTTATAGGCAATATTATCAGTGGCGGTTTTTAAATAGAACCGCCACTGATAACATTATCCGTGGCGGTTCTATCCTCGAACCGACTCTGATAATTCATTATCCGTGGCGGTTCTAGCCTCCAACCGCCATCGATAATGATTTGTTATCGCTGGCGGTTCTATCCTCGCATCGCCATCGATAATTAATTATCAGTGGCGGTTCGAGGATAGAACCGCCACTGATATTTTTTCCGCCATTTTTGAACTAGAACCGCCACTGATAATTATCTTTGTGGCGGTTCGAAAAAAACCACCACAAATAGACCGTCACCTGTAACATCCTAAAAAATACCATAATATAAAAATTCATATTTTGAATTTGGATATATTTATTTCTGATTTTTCCTGACCTGATTGGAATTTATTTGGATTTTCTTTGAATTTTGTATTGAATGAAAAATCAATCAACTAGAATTAAAGGAATGGATAATGGTAAAAAGCTAAAATGGTAAAAGATAAATTTTGTAAAAATTACCATAGAACCTTAACCATGCTGGTAAGTCAGTAAAATCAACATGTAAAATTTTATGCACAGAAAAATGGGTAAATAAAATGAATGACACCTCTTTTGACTAAAAACAGTGCAAGTCAGAATTTGTGTAAAATATCAGAAAATTATCTGGAGCTATAAAAATTACCATAGCACCCTTATATCAGTTTTTACACCTGGTAAAAATATCAGGATTTGATCATGTTGTCAAAGCCCTCTAATAATTCAAAAATAGAGACCATCAAAAACTAGAAATCCTAATGTCAGAATTTATATAAAATAAATAACCAATATTTTGATTTAACAATTTTACAGAGACATCCTTGACCTACATATAACCTCTCATAAAAGTTAAAAAAATAAATAATAAGGTTTGAACATTTAAATAAATACAAATCCGAAATGGGAATTTTGAGTGATGTACAGTGTCAGAATTTTTATAATTTAAACATGCGGTATTTGAGTCTCGAATTTTTACTGAAGGTTAGAAACTACCAGGTAAGGTCAGTCAAAAAGTTTCACAAAATCACACACTTATTTGATAGCGTTTTTAAGGCTCACATGGAGCTGTCCGCTGAAACTTATCCTCCGCCTCACTTTCACTCACCGACGTGTGGGGCCATGTCCATCGTGCCAGAACCGCTCAGCGGCAACGGAAAAATTCCTTGACACTGACTGGTGGACCCGGACCCACTTGTCGTGTCACTCTTCCCTCTACCTCTTCTTCTTTTTCCCTGCCGAGTCGCCCTCCCGCACTCCAGAAACTTCGCCGCCGCGGCTCTCTGCGATTCGCGCCACCCCAGTGATTGATTGCCTCCACGTTCATCCTTGGGAGCTGTGCGCCATACCGTCGAACTCACATCGCTTCCTTGCCGGAGAGATCACGCGCCACCTCGTCAAGCCGCAAATGAACCGCCGCAACACCTCTCGCGTTCCAATCACGTGCAACTCGAATCCCCGCTATAAATACTTGTGTGTCGTCGCTTGAGACTCCTTCTTCCTTGCTCATCTCCTGGACCAAACACGAGAACCGAGACTCGTGTTCTTCACCGCTTCTACCGAAACCCGAAAGAGGGAGATCTTCAATTCGCGAAATTGGTATCCATCCTTGAAATTGATTCTTCCTCTAGCACCACCTGACATCCTAGTTTACTCATCACCCCAAAATTTTACCTCTTTTCACCTACAGAGCTTCCTCACCGGGCGCCTTTCTCCTCCGACTCCACAGACGGTGATGCCAGCATCAGAAGCTTCTCGAGCGAATCGATGGCCAAAATGGAACCCTAGCGACCCATGAAGCTTCCACTACTACCGATTCGGCCGAGGAACCACTACCTTTCTTCTCCGGCGAGCCTCACCTTCCACCGCCGCATGTCGCCGGTGGCAGCCCGCTCCGACCGTCCCCGCCGGTGAGCGACCCCACCCACATGTGCGCCAAGACCTCCCGGTGCCTACTGGCTATCCATTCGCCGACCACGCCGAGCCGTCGCCGAGCAACTCTAGCGCCACCTCTGTTCTCCGGTCACTGCACCAGTGGGCCCTCCTGTCGATGGCGAAGCAACTTCAGCATTCGGTAGAATACGCTTTCACTCAAAACGTATTTCTAGTTTTCAATTCAATTTCCAAAACCGAGCCACTTCAAACATTAATAACTTTTGAATCTTTAGTCCAAATAAAGTGAAACAAAATTATAAATTCATCTAAAATCTAGTTCTTTCAGAATATGCAATAACATTTTGAAAATGTTAACTGGATAAATTTGAAATTCAAATTTAAAGTAAAGGCTTAAAGAAGTGCTATATATTAAAATGTTGTAAACAAATTTGGAATGGAATGGAACTAATTTTACTGAAATACTCATGTTTCCAGAAGTTCAAATATATAAAAATATTTGATTTTCACTTATGTTTGAATTACTTTCTATTAAAGATTGTAATCAAAGCATTAGAAATTCAAATATACATTATTTGAATAAATGAAACATGGAATAAGTAAAATTTAATTTCTGAATACTATTATGACAGTAGGATACCTGAATTTACCAAAATAATTAATATATGAATTTGATTTGAACTATCTTTAACAATATGAAATAATCTAAATATAAAATGTATATGTACATGCATATAGAATCAAATAGTCAATAGAGAGGTCAAATGAATTCAAATAATCGCTAAACCAGTTTTATTATACCTCTGCAAGATAAGGTTTCCAGATATAAAATAATACTTAAAGTTTACTACATAAAACAGTAAATAATTAATGGTCAAAAAGTAAATAATTGCATATTTGGAATAGTTGTAACCTTCGCGAATAAATTCAGAATTTGATGAAACCAAATCTAATAACCTCGAAAAATAGTACCCCTGCTGTGAAGACAAAAATACCTTATGTTTGTGCAAGGATGAAATAAAATAACGATAGACCCTAATGATCGCTTATAGGAAAAACATTTCGGATAAAAGCCAATTGTCATGAAACAAGCTTTCAATTATTTCTAGAGTCATGCCCTATTAATACTAAAAATGAGTAGATTATCCTAGGCGGTATAGTCGCAAACTTGTATCAAAAACTGAACTCTCATCGAGTAAAATTGAACTATCAAGCTTTTTCGTCACCGTAGAACCCTCGCCTAAATGCGTAAATTATGGAAATCAATTTAGAAATGATATTTAGGATATGGTCTACCATATTCGGAAAAATATTTCTTTTACATCTTATTTTTCAATTTAATCTTGCTAGTGAATACCCTAAAAAGTATGTTTGTCACAACCCTTAACATCATGTAAGCGTGCCGCTTAAGAAAATAATGTCTCGTCGAAACACTAAAATGTATGAAATCAGTTTAGATATATTCCTCAAAGTATATGCTATTAAGTTCAAGAAATAACCGATATCAACATGTTTTGCATATAAACCGTAGTAGTCAAATAACCCTTCGTTCTATGTTTAGTGAATCTACCGCAATCGGAATAAGCGAACCTTGTAATAAGGAATTTGTACTTAATATATTTGTATTACCAGAACCTTCTTAAAAACTATAAATAAATCTACTTAACTAACTTATCAATCATAACTTAATCAAAACCCTTCGTGTGCAAATCTTAGGGCTAAGTGCTATTAGCATAACCTTAACTGGTGTTTCAATTCTTTTAATCCAAATAATTTTAGCATCTATAATTTGAAGTTTTAAATACTAGAATTCATTATTTTAGCCTCTTGAATTCGTAATTCAAGATTAGATAATCTATCCAAGGAAACCATGTTTTGCTCATCCTAAAAGCCGTTAACTTTATGAGTATGTAATTATCTAAATCATAACAACTAAATCATATAATCCAAACCCTAAATCATTCTGTTTTCGCAATGAATCTTTATTTGATTTTCATGTCTGCCTTCTTTTCGCCCTTATTGAAGTTTATTATTTGCTTTATTTTCCGATCGATCGACGTAGAGTTCGACGCCCTTCCTCCGTCGTTGCCTCCGTCACCGTGATCGCGTCTTCGTCGTAAACGATATATAAGCAAGGCAAGCACCCTTTGACCATCTTGATCCTGAATTTAATTTGCATTGTTTATTAAAATGTTTCATGCATACGCTTACTTTCGTAAATTGCTATTTTATGGTATCGTAGTTATACCGTTGTCTCATGAAACTTCCTTGATAAGTATGGATATGTGTACCTTGATAACCATAGATTGAGCTCGCACAATTACTTAATGTCATTGTGGTTATATGCGATTACTTCTATCCATGCTTAGCCATGCTTTTAGAACAAATGAGAATGATGATCGATCAAAACTTGTTTCTTAAGAAATGGAAAATGTTGGAATTAAAGTCGTTGGTTATGGGTATTTTGATTAAAACCCAAAATAAAACTATGGTTTTGATGCGGCGATTATTGGCAATATTTGGAGGTGCAAAGGATTTGCACGTAGTTAGGTGGAGTATCGCCTGTCGGATTAAGGACCGAGCAATGGGACGCTATAGATCCAAGAATTTCGTACAACCACGAGGGCTTGTATAGGCGGTCTTAGCCTATTAAGTTGTTTAGGTGTGGCTTTGCATCTAAGGAAGGCGGAGTACCGCATGTGCATTCCGCTTTGGTTTGTCTGTAGGGTTTCTACATACCAATGCAACGGTACGCCTTGCCGTGACGTAAACGTGGTGTTGGGTGTGTTGTGAAAGGAACCACGTCTTGGGTGAGTGTTTCTGTTTTCATGGCGAGGGTCAAACGTCCCGGGCTGGTTCAAAGCCACATCTAGATAATGTAACGGCTCTGTATGATCTCCTTGCCGACACACCAAAGGAAGTGTGTTAATTGATCTGGCAAAAGAGGTTGATCATTCCTTGTGGGTAAAGCTGTACACCTCTGCAGAGTGTAAATCTAATTAATTAGCCGTGTCCGCGGTCAAGGACGCTTGGTGAAGTCATTCCAATGTTAGAATGCTTTTGTAATTCCAAAAATTGGGTTTTGGTTTGGAACCTTTTTAGCAGCTTTTGCTTTATGTCAAAGGATCGACATTGTTGGATTCCATTTCTGGATTATTCGATATTCGCGATGGATTGTGAATATATTACTTATGCGTTACTTATTTCATATCAGTCAATTATGCTTTTACAAATTCCGTTTGCAAATAACTTGTTTTACAATGTCAATTCCGCTTTATGCAAATTAACTGTAGTAGCCTCCTTTGAAATGGCTCGCATATATTATAGGCTTTGCTCAAGTCTTGCGAGTACGATGTACTCACCCTTGCTTATATGTGGTTTTTAGGTGGTTAAGTTGCCGAGCTTCAAGGTTTCTTTCACGCAGTTGCGGATTTTTCTTCGTCGAATCTTTCTAGGGATTATGCCTTGTCGGTTGCTGCATGGGTGTTGGATGGGCACACTACAAGACTTTGCTTCTTATGCTCGCTTTATCTCTCGATTTGTAAGAGTTTTCTTTATGTAATAGCTTCCGCTAATTAATATTTGTTGTATGGTTGTGATTCCAATTGGTGTATGTGCGTACTAGCTACTGATCATGGGACTAGTACGAAAATGCACATTAGATTTCCATTTTTGCAAGTTTGTAAAAATGGGGGTCGTTACATCACCTATTGCAGGTTTTGGCGTAGTGCGTGTCAAAGTCACATGGAAATAATAATATTAGTAGTTTAAACTAATATGCATTGGAGACTGAAAAAGTCAATAGAGATTAGTAGACTAGTGTAGTGTAAAGGAGGGACTTCCTGCATATGAGTCGATCTTACTTATTTAGGGTGCGTTTGGTTGGTGGGATGAGGTTGAATGGGACGAGATGGTCCTGTACCATTTGGTTCCATTATTTTGGGTGAATGGAATGATTCAGCATCTACAGAGAATATTCTCAAATTTGTATCACACCGTCCCAGATGGGATGGTTCCATTCAAGCAACCAAACGCATGAATGATATTTTTCTTGAACCATCTCATATATGTACCACTTGGTACAAGCAACCAAACACACCCTTAATCATGATCGGTATATAGCTAGGGTGTCATTATTCGACGCTGCTAACCCATGCATGCAAATTAAGGTTTTAAACGCTCCTTTAATAAAACAGAAAATGATAAAAGGGTTATATATTTCTGTTAGTGACTGACAAATCGGATAGAGGGAAGGAAAAGGGAGGGAAAGAGAAGATCGAAACACCCAGATGCAAAATTTGCAAGCCCCACCGTCGCATGCATATGAATACTAACCTAAGTCAATACAAGCTTACTCAGAAAGTACAGGTCCCCAGCCCCGCAAAATATACTGTTTAACTAGTTCGTTTTTTTTTCTACTGCACCTGCTATAGCTAGCTGACGGATTTGAGCTGAGCAGATGTGCATTTAAGCTAGGTAGCGGAAGAGGACCACAAATAATTCGGTCTGCAAAGACGGAACTAAGGACAATCCAACCCTCGTAGGGTCGCGCAGGCAGTGCTTGTCCCAAATTAGCATTGGCGCTCTCCTTGTCAATGTCAGTAAGACGCAATACTAAATGAATATATATTACAATCGGTTTTTTTTTATCATTACAGTCGGTTGTTATGGTGATACGAAGTTATTAGACAGAGATGAGACGACGCTATCACAATCGGTTCTTGCCCGATTATGATGAGCGATCATCTCTATCGGTTCTTTAAAAAAACGATAGAGATGAACATTAATCTCCATCAGATCTCAAAATAAAGCGATAGAGATGACAGATCATCTCTATCAGTTCTTTGTAAGAAGCGATAGAGATGACCCCCTTATCTCTATCGCTTCTTTCAAAGAACTGATAGAGATGAGTATATCATCTCTATTGCTTCTTACAAAGACCAGATAGAGATGACATCCTCATCTCTATCGTTTTCTTATGAGAACCGATAGAGATGACGGGGTGTGCTGTTTTTCAATTCACCTTCCAATCAGCACATATTTCACACAGTAGCATGCACACATCAAATTCACACAGTATAAATCATTGCACACATTATACACATATCACATTTACAGAACACAGACACTTTATTACAACACATATCACATTTGTTCAAAAAATAGAACTCAAACATGCTAACAGTTAGTACACATGCAATCGCATTCACAAATGTAATATTGTTCATATATGGACTAGTAAGAGCTTTCAAGATCTCTAAACCTACCGTTCTCCGACATAACTTCCATCCAGTACCACTGGCATAAGTGGTCTCGTAACTTGTTGAGCGCAGAGTTGTCTAAGCTCTTCTGGGGGATATTGATATGCTGCAAAATAGAAACAAGTACTCTAATTTAAGTTTTGAAATTTGTATGTGAAAAGCTAATTGTATTATTATGCATGTACATAAACCTTAGGGAAAAGGTGTAAGGCCCCCATTTTTGATAATGAATTAAAAAATAGATACCATGTGCATACAGTACTAGTCCTATGATCAGTAGCTAGTACACCCAAATACAAATTGATATCACAGTCATACACAAACTTTATTACACAGCAGAGGTAAGGTTACATAATATTTTTACAATACCAAAAGTAAAACTGCAGTGGAGACGACTTCTTGTAGTATGCCTTTTAACCCATTGTACCACATATTTAACCAACTTCTTATTTGCAATTTAAAGATTTAATCTATTTTACCACATATTTAACAACTTAAAATTTTCTTATAACAAACCCTAAGTATAACAAACCCTAAATATATGATCAGAAAATACCAACACCGAGTAGAATCCAGAGTTTTATGAAAATAAAAACATCTAACTATGTGATGACTTTACCAAGTGCCCATTATCATGGCCCAAATAATCGATTAGATTTACACTCAGCAGAGGTGTGGCGACCCTCCTTTTTGGTACAGAATACCAAGAAGGATGATCTATGTGCATACCGTACTAGTCCCATAATCAGTAGCTAATACGCACATTTACAACAATTGGAATCACAACCATACACGATACTATTAAAGCGGAAGCTTCTGATATAGAGTAGTCTTACAATACAAAGTATATTGTAGCAGAAGAAGCAAAAGTCTTGTAGTGTGCTCATCCAACCCTCAGGCAACTGACAAGGTATAAACCCTAGAAAAACTCGCTAAGATAATTTCCGCATCCTGTGTCAAAGTATATATCGCCTGAAGGTTTACTATCCTCACCTAAAACCAACAAATAAGTAAGGGTGAGTACTTTCGCACTCAAAGAAGACTTAAGGTGGTATTTGCAAATGCAGTAATGTAGGCTATGTCAAAGGAGGCTTCTAGGTTAATTTGCATAAAGCATAATTTGATTTGTAAATCAAGTTGTAATATGCAAAACGAAATTTGTAAAAGCAGATTTGACTGATATTAAAGTAATGAGTATGTAGAGCATAGTAACAACTCACAGTCCTCCATGACGTGAGCATCGAGACGTACGATTCCTGCCAAAATATGGCACAACACCATTCTTTGCCAACACAAGGCATATCAGATGAAACCAAGCCTTTTTGAAAATAATAAATCATCTAACTATGTGATGACTTTACCAAGTGCCCATGACCGTGGGCGCGGCTTTTCGAAAAGATTAACCCTCTGTAGAGGTGTACAGCTTTACCCACAAGAAATGATCATCCCTTTGCTGTGCCAAGAACACACTTCCTTTGGTGTGTCAGCAGGGAATTCATTACATAACCGTTACATTACCTAGCCCTAGCTTTGCACCAGCCCGGTGACGTTAAACCCGTACTATGGTGTAAATGTTTGTACAGTCACTGTACAATAGATGATAAAGTATATCCATAGTATGGCATACACCGTTGTATCAGCAAACGTTGCTCCCAACACCTCGGTGTGGGCGCCCCGAGCAATCAACACCAAAAGCTCGTACTACTCCAGCCTACCAATGTGCAAAGCTAGTTCTAAGTAACTTAATAGGTTAAGACTGTCCCATACCAAAGACTTGTGGTTGTACGTATTTCTTGGCTTGAAAACAACCCATAGTTCGGTCCTTAATCCCACACGGCGATAATCTCCCTATACTACGTGCAAGTCCATGCACCTCCGGCTATTGCCGATGTCGCTGCGCCAAAACCATAGTTTTGTTTTGAGTTTTATACCAAAATACCAAGAATCATCATCATGTCTCAAAATACCAAAGTTTGATCTAATCAGTTCATCAAATTGGTTCACCCTGCATCTAAAGCATGGCTAAGCATGATTATTAAATCGCATATACCCAAAGTGACATTATATATATATTGTGTAGCCATAACTCTAGGTTTGTCAAGGTTCACATGTCAATACTTATCAAGGAAGTTCCATAAAACAATGGGTATACCTACCGATACCACAAAATAGCGACTTTACATAACATAAGCGTATGCATGAAACAATTTGTTAAACAAATGAAAATTTGATACTGGGATCAATATGATCAAAGGGGGTGCTTGCCTTGCTCGTTAATTTCAGTCGCGAAGTCGAGTTGGTATCGCCGCAGACTGAACGCCGGAATCTACGATAGTTCATTGGAAATATAGCAAGTAACAACTTTTAATAAGGGTAAAAGAAATCGATGGAAAAATCAAATAGAAACCTACTACATAAAACAGGCTGGTTTTATAGTTAAGGTTTCTTGATTGCATGTGTTTTGTTACGAATTCAAGAGGCTAAAGTTTATAGATGCACGTGTTTATTTACAAATTCAAGATGTTAAAATTATTTTAATTTATAAAGTTAAGATTTACGTCATTTTATGGTCATATGCATCTAATGTTTATCTCTAAATGTCTGTATTTTTAAAGTTTGAATTGATTTTTTTTTAAAAAAAATATATATATATATATAAAGTCTGGATTTGTTTTTCATCTGATCATTCGGCCCATGTTGATATATATATATATTATATTTATTTTACTAATTTATTCATATTCATTTTTTAATATATATATATATATATTTCCACCAAGTGGCCTGCATTTTTGGCCCAAAAGACCAAACCAAAAACCCTAGCCTTATTCCATCCCTTCACCTCACTCACCGCGCCTTCTAGTCCCTTCCCAACTCACTCCTACTCTCCTCTTCTCCGCTCCCGAGCGCCACGCCTTCTACGCCGAGCGCCACGCCGGCTCCTCTCTCCCTATGCTCGGATGTCGCTGTGCCTCCTCCTCACTCTCTTTCTCTCCTCTCATGCGCCGCCGGATCGACCACCCCCGAGCCCTACTTCTTCTCTCGCGCGGCACGCCCGAGTGCCGCGCTGCGCCGCCACTTCCTCTTCTTCCTCCGGCACCAGCTACACCGCCTACTCCCCTTCCCCGCTCCTCTCTTGCGTGCGCCCCCTGCGCTTCTCCACCGAGCCGGCCACCGCCTTCTCTGCGCCGAGCGCTGCCAGATATGCCAGTCTCTGGTTCTTCCCCAGCGTCGACGCCCTCGGGCTCCTCTCGGCCGTCCGAGAGCAAGGTGAGCCCCCACCTCTTATCTCTCTCTCTCACTCCCATTTATGCTCACCCCTCTTTCTCTCGCCCTAGAGCCGCCCTCGCCGCTTCCGACCGAGCGCCACCACCTGCGCCTGCGCACCGAGTGCCGCAGCCGCTTCTCCCTATGGCGCCGACTCTACTCCAACAGGGAGCCCGGCACCCTCAAGCACTCGGCCACCACTGCCTCCGACCGGAGTTCTGCCATGGACACCCCTTCCTTTTTCATCTAAGCTAAGTGCCCTCTTCCTTTAATCAATAGCGTAATTATCTAGTTACTATGTTTCTTGCTACACATGTAACCCGAATCCTTTATGGATCTAGCTAGAGTACACATGTATGATTCTGTGAATGATGTGTATGTTGGGACTCTATGGGTTACTGATGTATGTGGATTCCTATTGCCCAAAATTTCTTGTGTTAGTAGTCAATAGATATTGAGTAGTAGTTTTGTGTTCTACTTTTGTGATTAAAATGTGTATGGTCCAAATATTGAATGCGTGATGCCTTGCCTTTTTGTGACAGAGAACAGCATATATATATGTGCGTGGTTATGAGTGTTTTGCATGTGTCGCCATGGTCAATTTCTCAAGGTGAATCACCTGATTAATGTAAATTAGCTGAACTATTATATGCAAATATGTATGGATTTGGTTCTGAAGCATTGCCGATTGTATATGCGTATCAGTAAAAGATTTCGTGAAGTTTGATTAACATAAGCATGTCTGGATTGTGTGGTGACCCATATTAGCTGAAATGTGTCTCTGAGATTGTGAGTATTGGTTATGCAGTATTATCTTGCGAAATGTGACTGATGCTGTCTATCCATGAGCTTGATGATTAACAGTAGGTTGAGATTGGTATACTGACTTCTGTGATTAGCTTTTGTGTTCATGTATGCATAGACTACAATGTTTCTTATGTGCTTCACAGTGATATTTATGCTTATTGATCAATATTTGGTTTCAGAGATACTAGCTTTGTATTAATTCTGTTGAGCAAAGACTTATATGAATTACATCCTGTTGAGTTGATGAGTAGCATTATGTTTTTATACATGTACATGAATCCTTTGCTAGTGAGATGATTAGTGCTAAAGGTTTATATTATGCAATCGAAGGTAGTATTTGAATTGATGATCCATGTCAATACTCATGTGTTATTGATTATTAGAACCTTTGTTTGCAAGAAATAGAGTACAAAGCACATGATTTGTCATTTTAGGGCAAAGGTAGGTCTCACTTAAAGGCTAGGCTTAGTTTACAAAGAATGTTGATTTGTGCTTTGATTAACTTGAACGAGAATCACTCATTTTCTTTGAATGGAAAAGGGAAGGATGCATCAAATGATGATTAGAAAATGGATCCAATTCTCGAGATCAAATGGTACATGCTTTAGTGATTCTATTTACATGATCTGACCGATATCTTGTATTCTCATATTAGTGAATAATGTGTGATTGCTGCCTATATTCTCATGTTAAAACAGAGAGTGCATGCATTCGGTGCTGATGACGAATGACAGAAATGGGGTGGGGTTGATTAAGTTATAATCATTCTGTTAGATGTATATCATCCCAGATTCAAAAAGATGTTATCATTTCCTTGTTTTATCATGAGTCCCTTTCAAGTTGTAATGTATGTGTTTTAAACCATTAAAGTAACTTGTATTAAACTGGATCATGTTAAAGGAAATAATAGCCTAATGCTTGGTACCTTATGGTTGCATTTGAAGGAAGAAGGGAAGGTTGGCAAGAGAAGAAAGCAGGAGGTTGTCACTGGCTCCTATTCCCTTTTTGGCTTGTCTCTAGTCTTCAATCGAAAGTAGACAATGGCTGTGCTGGTGGGTGAGAGTAGAATCTCTGGTTTCTGCTTTTGACTTTCTTTTATATCGCTGTGGCTTGAACGCTATTATGCAGGGTGAAACCGACATATGAGTGAATGATACCAGCGATTTTGGGCTCAAAACTGATGGCTGAATGCTAGAAAACTGTGGGTTGACTGCATGTGGCAAGCATGCAGCATTCTTCCCTGCCACTCGGAAGAGAGATGGGTAGCAGTTGGAGAGGGATGGGCAGAGAGACAGGCTAGAGGATGGGCAGTGAGAGGGTGCTGTGTTGGCTCAATGCATGCAGCTCGGCAGCTGTCTTTTGCTTGAGGGCTAAGGAAGGATAGCAGGGTTTATTTGTATGGAATGGGCTGTATTGTAGTGCTCTGCATTAGATTGTAATTTAAGGACCGTAACGTATCTTGTATAATAGAGGTACTGAATTTGAGGTTTATAATTGCTTTGTATTATAGATTTGTCTTTATCATTGGTGTTCATGTTATGAAATGAAACCGTTTAGAATTGATACTCTGGAATGATGATGTGTGGATGCTTAATTGTGGTGTTATGCTTATTGACCTTTATTGGGCATAAATGCATATAAAATCTTACCTGCATATGCATAATCATGGATATAATTGCTGAATTTTGAGTATGGATGAATATGTATTTTAGTGTTGACCTTGAGTATGATAGTATCTGCATATTTGCACTTGAATGATGATAGACTGGTTGTTTGGAGATGTGTAATACCATGCTGGAATTGGATCTGTGTGTATTGAAATAGATGTGGTATTCTGTTGGATAATAGTGCTTGATCTGGATATCAATTAAATTTGAAATGTATTTGTTTTTACTGAGATTGTGTGGAAATGTGTATGTATATAGAGACATGTATATATATACACATGATTATGCTCATATGCATTCAAAGATATGGTGTTTGAATTTGATACCCGTGTGTATGTGTACAATGCTGAACGTGTGTGTGTGTGTGAATTCTTTTGTATGTGCTTGTTATCACTCAAAGAGTGAATTGTATAGTATCATTATGTTCTGAATTATGGATGCTAAAGGTATGTATTAGGAGAGAGAAACATGGCTTAGAGAATTGGATTTTGGATAGGCTTTATAGGATTGTGATGTAGTTAGAACTAATCAGAAATTAGATTATTGCTCTTGCTAATATATATATATATATATATATATATATATATATATATATATATATATATATATATATATATATATATATATATATATATATATATGATTTTAGGTTGGTTTGATTTTGAATTTAGAATTAAGGATTTACTGACCTTAACCATTAAAAGCTTTTTTTTTGAGTAAAAACCCAAATAATGCTAGAACTCCAAAAGTAAATCACATTCATCTTGTGATTTTGATTTTCATTATTTGGAAAAAGAAAAGTTCAATAAAGTAATTGAGTTTTCCTTAAGTACAAATTTAGAGAAGGTGAAAATTCAAAAAAATTAAGTCGCATTTCAAATTCCATTTTTTTATCTAAGTCATTTTTAAATTTTAAATTCTTATTTTATTTGTTTTTGAATTTTTTGGGATGTTACAAGAGGTATACAGCTTTCCCCACAAGACATGACCGACTCTTTGTGCAATCGACATTAGCACACTTCTTTTCGTGTGCCGCAGAGAGTCATGATATAACTGTTACATTACATAACCCTGACTTTGCACCAGCACGGTGACGATAAACCCATTTTGTGGTGGAAGGACTCAGAGCATAGAAATGATGGAACTCTCCACAGTATGGCGTACACCATTATATTGGTAAACGTATATTCTATGATCACCTCGGTGTGGACGTCACTTCGAGCAATCCATTAAGAAACAGCTCGTACTACTCTAGCCTTCCAAGTGCAAAGCCAGTTTTAAGTAACTTAATAAGTTAAAACTATCCCATACCAGCATTTGTGGTTGTATGATAATTCTTGGCCTAGAAACAACCCATAGTTTGGTCCTTAACTCGACACGGGAAATAGTCTCCCCCTACACTACGTGTAAGGATATGCACTTCCGACTATTGCCAATAATTGCCCGCATCTAAACCATAGTTTTATTTTCTGTAAGGCCCCCATTTTTGATAATAAATACCAAAAATGGATACCATGTGCATACAGTACTAGTCCCATGATCAGTAGCTAGTACGCACAAATACAAATTGATACCACAGCCATACACAAACTTTATTACACAGCGGAAGTAAGGTTACATAATATTTTTACAATACCAAAAGTAAAACTGCAGTGGAGACAACTTCTTGTAGTATTCCTTTTTAACCCATTGTCCCACAGGCAACTGACAAGGGAAAAACCTTAGAAAAATTCATCGTTAAATTCCCCGTATCCTACATCAACGTATGAGTCGCTGGGGTAATCTGATTCTTCACCTAAAAACATCAACATAGGCAAGTTGAGTACTTACATACTCGCAAGACTTTTGCAATTCCTAAAATACATGCAGGTCATTTCAATGGACGGCTATTAAGGTTAATTTGCAGATAGCCAGTTTGAAATGTAAATACAGAATAATAAATTGTAGTAAAATTTTCTTAAAAGCAGATTACTTAAAATGACAGTAAGTAAGTGCGAGTAAATAAAAATTTGAAGCTGGGTAAAATGACCATAATCAAAACCAGTTCTACTGACACACAATAGAGTTCACCAACACACAGTAGAAACCGCATTTTATGAAAATAAACAAAACTGCTAACTATGTGATGACTTTACCAAGTATCCATTACCGCGGACGCGGCTAATCGATTAGTTTTACACTCTGCAGAGGTATACAGCTTTCCCCACAAGACATGATTGACTCTTTGAGCAATTGATATTTGCACACTTCCTTTGTTGTGCCGCAGAGAGTCAAATTATAACTGATACATTATTTAATCCTGATTTTGCACCAGCACGGTGACGATAAACCCATTCTGTGGCAAAAGAACTCAGAGCATAGAAATGATGGAACTACCCACAGTATGGCGTACACCGTTATATTGGTAGACGTTTATTCCATGATCACCTCGGTGTGGACGTTCCGTCGAGCAATTCATTAAGAAACAGCCCGTACTACTCCGGCCTTCCAAGTGCAAAGCCAGTATTAAATAACTTAATAAGTTAGAGCTGTCTCATACCAGCACTTGTGGTTGTACGATAATTCTTGGCCTGAAAACAACCAATAGTTCGGTCCTTAATCCACACAGGCAATAATCTCCACCCTACACTACGTACAAAGACATGCACTCCCGGCTATTGCCAATAATTTCCCGCATCTAAACCATAGTTTTATTTTCATTTTCCAACCAAGATACCAACCATAAGAAAGGTCATACCCATTAAATGTCATATCCAACATTTTTAACCATGTCGATGTTTTACTTTTATTTAAGCATGGCTAAGCCTGACACTAGATGTGGGTAACCCAAATTGACATCACATATTGTCTACGTCATTCTAGGGTTATCAAGGTTCACAATTTCCTACTTATCAAGGAAGTTCTATAAGACTACTGGTACAACTACCATTACCCGTAATATAGCAGACTTTAATGAAATAAAGTATGCATTAAAACATTTAATGAAAACATTTATAAAACTGGGATCAATATGATCAAAGGGGGTGCTTGCCTTGTTGATTCTCCTTGACGTCGAACTCCTGATCATCGATTATACCGGGTTCATCGGGTTCTACACATCGTATGGCAACATATAACAAATATCAAATTTCAATAGGGCCAAAAAGAAATCAGATAGAAATATTAAAATAAAATAATTTCACAAATTCAGAAATGGTTGCATGAATTATTTTTTCTTATTTGCAACTTAAAGATTTAGTTTATTTGGATTATTATTGCATTATTTTACCACATATTTAACAACTTAAATTTTTCTTATAACAAACCCTAAGTATTTTTTTTACATATTCAGATTCCTGAGGTTACAAGGAATCTAAAAAAATTTATTTTACTAAATTTGGTGGTTATTTGCAAAAATTTCATGTGTGACATATTTCTAACTCTTTCTTTAAATTTAAATTCAAAATTCAAATAAAATTCAATTTTGAAATATTTTTACATATTATGAGTATAAATGATTTTAGATTAATTTAGAAATTTATTTCATATAATTTGGATAGATGATTCAAAAGATATTCAAGTTTGCATATTCTAGGTTTTTGAAAAATACTGAAAATTAGAAATATGCCGAAAAGGGAACACGGCAGCGGCTGGCGCGCACGCAGCGCGGCTGACACACGGGCTCGCGTGGACAACGAGGCACGTGCGGCTGGCGGACGGGTCCCGCTTGGCGGTGACTTGACTCACAAGAATCGACCGACTGTGCTCGTCGGCCGACGCGAAGAGCGCATGCGGTGCGCACGATACCGAGCTCGCTTGGCGACCAGAGCGGCGATAACGATCGAGCTCGCCACCGCGATGGAGGGTCGGAGGCACGAATGGGTTCCACTCGAGCATCACGGTGCTCTTGCGCACCTGGGGTGGTGGTGCGCGACCGAGATGGCCGGAAGAGGGTCCGCACCGGTGAGGCGGTGGACTCCACTACCGATCGGGCGATTCGGCGAACTAGACCTCCCGAGCTTGAAGATCACCACTACGAGCATCAGTGAGTCTCAAGGATCTCATTTCTAGTTTTGGTTCAAGAATGAGTGGCGGAGGAGGGTTCTCACCGTGCGCAGGCGACGGCGGCGGAATGAGCTCGACACGGGGACTGACCGGAGAAGAAGAGCTCGAACTAACGGTGGAGACTAGTTTCTAGAAGTGCTAGGGTGCTTCGGCTTGAATGGTTCGGGCTGCAATTGACCAAAGAGGCTTAATTCCGGTTTTCACCTCTTTCGGGTTTTTGACGGCTACCGAGAAGAAGAGGAAAGAGTGGCGAATGGTGCTCACGAGGATGGTCTGGGTCGATTGCGACGCCACGAGGCTTTATATGGGCTCGTAGGCGGTTTGGTGCGAGCTGGCGCGAGAAGACTCGGGCGACGCTGCGTCAGCGCGAGAGCACAGAGAGAGGCGGAGAAGAAGACACAGGCGAGTGGCTAACACGCGGGGCCAGTGGCGGGCGAGGTCTACTGGCTTGATAGCTAACAAGCCGGGCCACAGTCGTGAGAGAGGAAAAAGAACCCAAGCGAAGGCTCGGGACAGAACGGGATAGCTACGGCGGTTTCGACGGTCAAACCGACTCAAAAATTTATAAAAATTTTACCCTAGGTCGGAAAGGTAATTACCAGCTTTCAGTAGAATTTTTTCCATTTTATAATATGTGTATAATTTTAAATAATTCTGACAATGCAACTGTTGCTTTTCTGCCAACCCTGTTTTTCATTTAATTTATTATCAAAATGAATTTAATATTTTATAAAACTTTTTATGAGAGTATGAAATGGCATTATACACCTTATGTTTTTCAATTTAATTCTGAAATTACTATTTTTCAATTTATTTCTTCACTGTTTTTGAATTTTTGAAATTATAAAATTAATTAGTAAATTTCTGATATTTTTACAGGAGGTTGATACTGTACTGATGTCGGCAGAGTAAAAATCTTGAGTTAGGATAACTTCTTGAGATTTCTAAAAAAATCTTTTACCATTTTGCCCTGACTTCTTTTCACATGATTGGCTTTGATTAAATATTATTTTAATTAATCCAGGTTTTCTACCGACTTAAATTGGCTGTGGAGAGCCCTTAGATTTTTGTTATGACTTTGGTAAATTTTTGTTGACTTGGTATTTTTACTTTTTACTTTTACCATTTTACTATATCCTTTAATTCTCTTTCTTGTATTAAGGAAAAGCCAAAAGAATATCCAATAAATCCAGAAATTTCAGAAATAATACACAAAAGACTTTTTAATTTACTTTTCTTTATTTTATAATTTTGAGGCTGTTACATTTTCATTTTCATCTAAAATACCAATCATAAAGAAATGTCATTACCCAACATTTTGTCATATCCAACATTTTTAATCATATTGAAATTTTAATGTTGCTTTAAGCATGGCTAAGCATGACTACTAAGTGGAGTAATCCCATGATGACATTATGTATTGTCTACCTTATTCTGGGGTTATCAAGGTTCACAAATCCATACTTATCAAGGAAGTTCTATGAAACAATAGGTACAACTATCATTACCCATAATATAGCATACTTTAATAAAAGTAACGTATGCAGTAAAACATTTAATGAAAACATTTATAAAACTGGGATTAATATGATCAAAGGGTGTAAGGCCCCCATTTTTGATAGTAATTACCAATAATGGGTACTATGTGCATACAGTACTAGTCCCATGATCAGTAGCTAGTACGCACAATTACAAATTGATATCACAGTCACACATAAGCTTTATTACACAGCGGAAGCAAAGTTACATAATATTCTTACTATACCAAAAGTAAAAACTGCAGTGGAGACAACTTCTTATAGTATGCCTTTTTAACCCATTGTCCCACAGGCAACTAACAAGGTAAAAACCCTAGAAGAATTCATCGTTAATTTCTCCGAATCCTGTATCAACGTAAGAGTCGTCGGGGCAGTCTGATTCTTCACCTAAACATGTCAACATAGGCAAGTTGTGTACTTACGTACTCGCAAGACTTTTACAAATCCTATAATACATGTAGGTCATTTCAATGGAAAGGCTATTATGGTTAGTTTGCATAAAGCCAATTTGGAATGTAAATACAGAATAGTAGATTGCAAAACAGAATTTAAGTAAAAGCAATTTAATACGGACAGTAACAGAATATAAGCATGAATAAATCTCATGTACAGGTATCATGACCGTATTCACTGAACCATTTCCACCGACACACAGAGAAATTATCGACACGCCAGAGAAACCAGATTTTACGAAAATAGAAATTGCTAACTATGTGATGAATTTACCAAGTGCCCATTACCGCGGACGCAACTAATCGATTAGTTTTACACTCTGCAGAGGTATACAGCTTTCCCCACAAGACATGACTGACTCTTTGTGCAATCGACATTAGCACACTTCCTTTGTTGTGCCGCAGAGAGTCATGTTATAACTGTTACATTATTTAACCCTAGCTTTGCACCTGCACGGTTATGATAAACCCATTTTGTGGTGGAAGAACTCAGAGCATAGAAATGATGGAACTCCCCACAGTATGGCGTACACCGTTATATTGGTAAACGTTTATTCCATGATCACCTCGGTGTGGACGTCCCTTCGAGCAATCTATTAAGAAACAACAACAGACTACTCCACCTTCTAAGTGCAAAGCCGCTTTAAATAACTTAATAAGTTAGAGCTGTCCCATACCAAGACTTGTGGTTGTATGATAATTCTTGGCTGAAAACAACCCATAGTTCGGTTCTTAACTCGACACGGGCAATAGTCTCCCCGACACTACGTGCAAAGACATGCACTTCGGCTATTGCCAATAATTGCCCGCATCTAAACCATAATTTTATTTCCATTTTTAATCAAAATACCAATCATAAAGAAAGGTCATACCCATTAATTGTCATACCCAACATTTTTAATCATATCAAGGTTTTATGTTGCTTTAAGCATGGCTAAGCATGACACTAAGTGTGAGTAACCCAAATTGACATCAAGTATCTTCTATATTATTCTAGGGTTATCAAGGTTCACAAATCCATACTTATCAAGGAAGTTCTATGTAGCTACAGGTACAACTACCAATTTCTATAATATAGCAGACTTTAATAAAAGTAATGTATGCAGTAAAACATTTACTGAAAACATTTATAAAACTGGGATCAATATGATTAAAGGGGGTGCTTGCCTTGTTGATTATCTTCGACGTCGAACTCCTGATCGTCGACTATATCAGATTCATCGGGTTCTACATGTCATTCGGCAATACATAGCAAATAACGAATTTTAATAGGGCAAAAAGAAATCAGATGAAAATATTCAAGTAAAATAATTTCACAATTCAAAAATGGTTGCAGGGATTACTTGTTCTTATTTGCAATCTAAAGGATTTAATTTACTCGTATCATTACTGCATCACTTTACAATATATTTAACAACTTAAATTCTTCTTATAACAAATCCTAAGTATCTTTACAAATTCAGGTTCCTGGGGTTCCAAGAAGTCTAACAAAATTTATTTTACTAAATTTGGAGGTCATTTGCAAAAAATTCTATATATGACATATTCGAGTCCTTCTCTTTGAATTTGAATTTAAAATTTAAACAAAGTTCAATTTCAAAATGTTTTTACATATTCTAAATCTACATGATTTATTGTGAATTTATAAATTTATTTCATCAAATTTGGATTTAAAATGCGCAAGATATGATCTATTGAATACTCTAGGTTTTGAAAAATACTGAAAATCAGAAAATTGCTGAAAACGGAAAGTGCGCTTTCGCGAGGAAAAGGCGCTTTCCCTTTTCGGGCGACGCCGGGCTGAGACGCTAACGGCCAGGCCCCAGATAGCAGCGGCACTTCGCGCGTGCGACTGACTCGCGGGCCTAGGCTGGCAGCGAGGCGCGCGCGAGCTGCGTGACGTGTGAGGCTGACGGGTGGGTCCCGCTTGGCAGTGACTCGAGCGTCGCGTGAACGGCTGCGGCTGACATTCGGTCCCACGCCACAGCGACTCAGAGCAGGGGAGACTTTCCCGAAGCTCGCCGGCGGCGAACTAGCACCGGAGCGGAGGAATGGGTTCCACGGTGAGCTTCAGGAGGTCTGTGCGCACACATGGGTGGTCGTGCGGTGGCCGAAGATGGTCTACAGCGGCGTGCCACCGTGTGGGTGCGGCGGTGGCCATGGCCGATCAACGGCATGGAGGAAGAAGGGTGAGGCGAGCTAGGGCAAGGACAAGGTGAGCTTCACGGGGTTCACGCGCAGCTAAGGGATGCCTTTTTGGTTGACGACCACAAAGAAAATCGGCACACCACCGAGGGGCTGCGGTGGTCACCATGGCCGAGTGGCGGCAGGGCTAAAACACGGTTCGCCTAGCCTCATCATCACCAAATTGAGCATCAGAGCAATACAAGGATCTTATTCTGCCATTGGTCAAAAGGATGAGTAACCGGAGAGGGTTCTCACCGTGAGCGGCGACGACGGAGGAAAGAGCATGGTGCAGAGGCTTGCCAGAGAAGAAGAGCTCGAACCGACGGGGGAGAAGGGGTACTGATGTTGAGAGGAAGCTTCGGCGTGGTTGGTTCGTGGTGAAATTGGCTGTAGGGGTGAAATGCGGCTTTTTCCCTTTTCTCAGTTCTCGCCAGAGCTGGGGAAGACGAGCGTGGAAAAGCGGCGGAAGAAGCGAGCGGGAGGAAAATGATGGCTCGCCATCAGACGGCGACGCTTAAATCTGGCTCGGCGGTTTGATGCAAAGATTGACGGATCAAGACGGCTCGGTCGTCTCTGCGCGAGAGCTCGGGGAGAAGAGGGGAGAAGGCTCGGTCTTGGGTGATGCATGGGGCGAGCCGGCGTGAGAGGCGATGAACCGGTCGGTCGCCACGTCGGACCCACTGTCGAGAGAAGAACCGAGCGAGCCGAGGGAGGGCTCGGACAGATCGAGGTTTAAACCGTCAATTGGACTTAGATTTTTATGAAAATGTTTACCTAAGTCGAAAAGGCACAGAAAAACATCCTGTAAAAGTTCCAGGTAAAAACTGCCAGTAAACATTTTATTAAAATTCTTACAATGATGCTTCTTTAATTTTGCCAATTATGTTTTGTATTTAATTGATGATTGAAATGAGGTTAATATTTTATAAAACTTTTTATGAGAGTCTTAAATAGTATTATCCAGCTTATGTAAAATTTTCAAATTTTTTTACTTAATATTTTAATTTTAATAATTCTGATATTACTATTTTCCACTTTATTTCTTCACTGTTCTCGAATTTTTAAAATTATAAAATTTAATTTTAAATTTTTAATATTTATACCAGAGGTAGGTACTGTTCTGATGTCGGCAAAGTAAAAATTTCAACCCAGGATAGCTTTTTAGAATTCCAAAAAATTCTATTACCTTCTGCCCTGATTTTCCTTTCACATGCTTTTGCTTTGATTAAATTATATTTTAATTAGTCCAGGTCTCCAACCGCCATAACCTGGCTCCAGAGAGCTCTTAACATAATTTATGATTTTAACATTTTTTATGATTTTTACAGATTTTTGTTGACTTGGTATTTTTATCTTTTTACTTTTACCATTTTAGTATATCCTTAATTCACTTTCTTTTATTAGAGAAATGCCAAAAGAATTCATAATAATTTAAGAAAAGCCCGAAAATACAAGAGTAATTCACATGAATATTTTGGATATCATATTTCTTATTTTACTAATTTTGGGCTGTTACAAAGGGGGTGCTTGCCTTGTTGACTATCCTTGACGTCGAACTCTTGGTCGTCGACTATATCATATTCGTCGGGTTCTACACGTCGTTCGGTAACACATAGCAAATAACAAATTTTAATAGGGCAAAAAGAAATTATATGGAAGGACTCAAATAAAACAATTTCATAATTCAGGAATGGTTGCATGGATTATTTATTCTTATTCTATGATTTAAAGGATTTAATTTATTTGGATCATTATTGAATTACTTTACTACATATTTATTAATTCAAAATTTTCTTATAACAAACCCTAAATATTTTTACATATTCAGGTTCCTGAGGTTACAAGGAGTCGAACAAAATTTATTTTACTAAATTCGGTGGTCATTTACAAAAATTCTATAAATGACATATTTAAAGCTCTTTCTTTAGATTTTGAATTTAAAATTTAAACAAAGTTCATTTTCAAAATATTTTTACATATTATGAATCTACATGATTTATCATAAATTTAGAAATTTATTTTATCAAATTTGGATTTGAAATACGCAAGATATGAACCATTGAATACTCTAGGGTTTGAAAAAATACTAAAAATTCAGAAAATTGCCAAAAAGGGAAAGTGCGCTTTCGGGATAAAAAGGCACTTTCTGTTTTTGGCTGGTCTTTGGCCGAGGCGCGAGCAGCCGAGCCAGTGGTAGCGAGACGCAGCGCTGCGGCGACTAACGCTGGCCCGCAAGCCGCATGCTTGCGGCCGCGGTGACGATGGGTCCGCAAGTCAGCGACACGGCGACGTACATGCGTGATTGACGTGCGGGGCCAGCGCGTCAGTGTCACAAACATGCCGTGCGACTGCCAAGTGGGTCCCATCTGGCAGCGACCCGAAATAGAGGCGTCGGTACCGAAGCTCGCCGGCGGCGAACTAGCACCGAGGCGGTGGAATGGGTTCCACGGTGAGCTTCAGGGGGTCCGTGCGCACACGTGGGTAGTCGCGCGGTGGCCGAAGGTGGCCAAGAAGGGGGTCGCCACCGTGCGGGTGCGACGGAGACCATGGCCGACCGGCGGCGAAGCATAAACAATGGTTCTTGCTGCTCTTTTTCACCGCTACCAGCATCTACAAGGCACAAGGACTCCAATTTTGGGGTCAGGCAAGGAAGTGAAGCAACGGGTGAGGTTCTCACCGTGCGTGGCGACGGCGGGAGAAGTTGGGCGGCGAGAGAGCTCGTCGGAGAAGAAGAGCTCGAACCGAAGGTGGAGAAGGGTTCCTGGCGTTGCGAGGAAGCTTCGGTTTGGGTGGTTCGAGGTGTGGTTCGACGAAGTGCTTGAATCGGGTTTTTCCCCCTTTTCTCGGTTGGTCGCCGGAACGGAAAGGGAAGAGTGAAAAACGAAACAGTAGGCGGTGAGTGGGAGAAGAGAATGGCTGCTACTGCGATAGGTGATGCTTAAATATGGCTTGGAGTCGGTTCGGTAGTGCTTGGACACGGAGGCGGCGACTAGGTCATCTGCGGGAGAGATCGCAGAGAAGAAGAAGTGAGAAGGGAAAAGAAGAATCGGCGAGGGGCTGACGTGTGGGGGCAAGCTGGCAGGGAGAAGTCGGCAACGGGACGCCTGGCAACTCGGGCCCACATGTCAGCGAAAGAGAGTGACAGCGCTGAGGAGAAATCTGGACAAACCGAGATGGTTCTATTAGTTTAAACCGTCATTTTGACTAAATTATTTCTAAAAAATTTTACCTAAGTCGTAAAGGAAAAGATAAGAATCCTGTAAAATTTTTAGGTAAAACTCCAAGTAAAAATTTTATTAAAATTCTGACAATGGAGCTTTTCCATTTTTGCCGATTCTGTTTTATATTTAATTAATAACCGAAATGAGGTTAAGATTTTATAAACCTTTTTATGAGGGTATTAAATAGTATTATAAACCTTCTTGAAAATTTTAAGATTTTATACTTAATATTTAAATTTTAGTAATTCTGACAATGGTATTTTCCACTTTATTTCTTCTCTGTTTTCGAATTTTTAAAATCAAAAATTTAATATTTAATTTTTTATATTTTTACCAGAGGTAGGTACTTTTCTGATGTAGGCAGGATAAAAATTTAAACCCAGGATAACTTCTTGAGAATTCTACAAAAATCTATGACATGCTGCATTGATTTTCCTTTCACATGCTTTTGCTTTGATTTTGTTATATTTTAATGATTCCAGGTCTCCAACCACCATATGCTGGCTCTAGAGAACTCCAATAATTTGTTACGATTTTTGCGGATTTTTGTTGACTTGGTATTTTTATCTTTTTACTTTTACCCTTTTACTATATCCTTAATTCACTTTATTTTATTAGATAAATGCCAAAAGAATTTACAATAATCCAAGAAAAGCCAAAAAATACAAGAATAATTCACATGAATATTTTGGATATTATATTTCTCATTTTATTAATTTTGGATTGTTACATGTTGGCATTTGCAAATGTGTTTTGCAAAGTGTCGGGATCATGTGTTGATCCTTACATGGCTACAGGATTGATCTCATGGGTTCTCGGTTTATTTGCAAATATGTTTTGCAAATTATTTTGATCATGAGTTGATCATCACATGGCTAAATATTTGATCTTATTGACTCTCTCTAGCTTGTAGTCATTCTCTTGATCAAGTCTACGTGAGGGATTTTAAGAAATCAGATTTTAGACTTGAATGACTACATTAGAGTCTTTGTTTTTGTGATATTTAAAAATATCTATGGTTGATTAAATCTTGAGAAAGGTTGGAGATTGTACCCTCGTAAGAAGCTTCGCATAGATTCCAAGATCACCTAAATCGGAGTTTGGAGTAAAAAGTTATGAGCGTTTTAGTGGCTGAAACAGTGGTAACACCGCCCCTACATGGGCGGTACCGGCCCTAGATAGGTGGTAGCACCTCCCGGGGGGGTACACCAGCCCAGAGGCGGTGTAAAAACTCTAGAGAAGTGTTTTTTGGTTGAAATGACCGGTGCAACCGGTCCTAGATGGGCGGTAGCATCAGGGGTACTGTAGCAACAGCTAGTTTTTTGTGTTTTTAATGTACGAAAGTAACCGTTGGCCTAAAGGCCGGTGCTACTAGCCCTAGAAGGGCGGTAGCACCGGGTTTTGCCGATTTTTGGGCATTTTGCCCCCAACGGCTAGTTTTCTTGAGTGGCTATAAAAGGGCCCGAGCTAGGAGGGTTTTGCTGCTACTCCAGCACCCATTTGAGGTATTCTTGTGAGAGCAAAGCCCCAAGAGCTCATAGAGCCATATTTGAGTGATTTGAGAAGAAATTGATTTAGAGTTTCTTATATAGAATCTCTTTGGTGATGATTTGCTTTCTCTTGAGCTAGTTTGAGCCTCTCCTCTACATTGTGCATGTGTTGTACTTTGTGATCAAGGAGAGAAGCCTCTAGTTGCATGTCTTGCATCTAGAGAAGGATTGAGTATCCTTGTGCATGTGTTGCACTTGGTGAGGATCAAGCAAGAGGCTTGACCTATTACTCTTGGTGTTTGCCGACACCAAGACGGCGTGTGGGGGCGTCGTGCGCGGTGACCTTCTCAAGGAGATTGTGAGAAGGCTCAGCAAAGTTGTGAAGGTTGGGGCTCACCTACCCGGAGGGGGAAAGAGCTACCACTAGTGGAATTGAGGCGGGTGCTCAATTCGTGGATCTGGTCCAAAGTGGTTTAATTTATCAAAACCCTACTTTATCGTTTCCCCATTGATTATTGTTTAGGTTTTGACATAGAGATCAATAGAGCGTGTATTTAGCGAGAAGAATTTTTATAACCGCCTATTCACCCTCCTCTAGTCGGCATCCTCGATCTTACAAGTGGTATCAGAGCTTAGTCTCTCATTTATTAGGCTTTACCCACTAGAAAGTAAGGATGGCAACTAGTAGTTCAGTGCACTACACCGATTCACATACTTTTGATGGCTCAAATTATGCTTCATGGAAATTATTTATAATTTCTCATTTTAAATTCATGAGCCCCCAAATATGGTGGATCGTAGATGTGGGCTTTTCTCTTCGGTTGAATGAATTTGCTCCAACTAAAGGAGAAGAGAAATGCCTACATCTTGATGCTCAAGCCACTAACGTTTTATTTAGCGTTGTGAGTGTAGATGTATTTAGTAAAATATGCAATCTCAAGAGCGCTCATGAGACGTGGACAAAGCTTCAGGATTTATATGACGTGTCCACATCCCTAAGTGAGAATTGCATAGAAGAATGGGTGTCGGGAGATGAAACCTTAAGTTCTATCTCAATTGATGAAGAACCGACAATACCATCGACCTCAACTTCTACCTCAAGCGATGATGAGCCTACCATTCCATCTCTTCCATCTAGACCTGTCCAAATGGGCCGGGCCAAATGGGCCGGGCCAAATGGCGACACGGGGGCAGCATGCGTGGGCACGGCCGAGCACAAAGACGCCCAGCTAAGCGGTCGTGTGCAAACGCGCCCAACTCACCGTGTCGAGCTTGGGCCGTAGGGGCAGCACGGCGGGCCGACACGGCACGGCCAGTTTACGGGTGGGCCCGGCATGGCACGGCACTAGTCCGGCCCTTTAAAAAAAGTAGCAGTTTATAGCCGTTGCAGATTTAAAAAATTCAGAAAAAATTCAGAAAAATCCTGAATTTTTTCCTATAAATAGGTGGCTGCCCCCTCCTCATTTCTGCACTAGCAACCTTGCATTCTCTTCTAATCATTCTCTTGTGGAAATTCTTTTGCTCTTAGTGGTAATTTGGCGAAATTAAAAATAGTTTTGTCAAAAATCCGAAATTCGGCTTTCGGCTTCTGTCAACAAATCAAGGTGATAATTGTGATTTATTATTTTATTTTGTTAGTATTTTAAATCATATTTTAGTATTAATAGCGTCATTATTTCTTGTAGTTTGCTTTATGGAGCCCGGGGATTTTCCGTCGTTCCCAGCTTCTGATTTCGCTA
Source organism: Otatea glauca (assembly GCA_036346275.1). Lineage (NCBI taxonomy): Eukaryota > Viridiplantae > Streptophyta > Magnoliopsida > Poales > Poaceae > Otatea > Otatea glauca. Next base: position 58,907 of record JAYEVK010000051.1, on the reverse strand, counting down.
TTTCACCCGATGAGCTTCTTGCATCATATTCCGAAGAAGCTGTTGGAGCTGTGCCATCTTCAGGCTCTACAAGTGCTACTGCGTCGGCAAGCACCGGGGCGAAAAGAGCAAGACGCAGTACATCGGGAGTCTGGGAAGATTTCGACCAGATTTTTGAGATATCAAACGACGTCCAAATCAGGTATGCTATTTGTAAATATTGCAAGCATAAATTAACTGCGAAATCTTCAGGTGGAACGGGGCACTTGAAGAGGCATGCTGACAGCTGTAGAAAAAAGCGGGAATAGCTTCGAGGCAGACACATCTGCAGTACAACCCGGCGGTGCGATGCGTGGCGGGACTACAATCCTGAGGTAGCTCGTGAATCTCTTTGTCGTTTAATCGCTTCTCAAGATCTTTGTTTAAACTTTGGTGAGTCACCGCGTTTGAAAACTTTATTAGGACCGCTCATAATCCTAGATTTTCTGCGGTTTCTAGGCAGACAACAACTAGAGATTTGATTAAATATTATAATAATTGTCGCAATAAGCTAAAAGAAAAATTTAGTACTGTATTTTTTGTGTCTTTGACATCGATATATGGAGTGGTAGAGCTAAAGAGGATTACCTTAGTGTAGTTGCTCATTATGTAAACGATGATTGGCAACTAGAAAAGAAATTATAGGATTCAAATTAATTGATGTAGCACATCTTGGTGAAAATATTGCTGATTGTATTGTAAAAGTTGTGGAAGATTTTGGACTTAATGATAAGATTTTTGCAATAACATTAGATAATGCTTCATAAATACTTCGCCATGAACATACTTACTCCGCTTTTCAATTCATATCTTGAATCTTTCTTATTACATCATTGTGCTTGCCATATTATTAATCTTATAGTTAAATCTGGTTTAAAGAGGTTAAATCGAGATATTGAACCTTTTAAATCTTGCAATATCTTTCTTAACTCATTCTAATCAACGAGTAGCGACATATAAAACTTATTGTATTGCAATGAATGTACGTCCGCGTAAGTTTGGTTTGGATATGCCCGTTAGATGGAACTCTACTTACTTGATGCTTAAGAATGTCATACCATATGAGAGCACATTTTCTGTTTTTATTAACACGCACCGTCGCATACAGGATGGTCAACGGTACTCACAAATATAACATTGGTATGTTGCTAAATACTTGCTTTTATTTTAGAACTTTTTTATTCCATTTGTTGCTTTATCCGAGTTTATTATTCAACCTCTCCTTTAATTGTGCATCATATTTTAGAAATTGCTACCCACTTAAAGAGCCACGAAAATGATAATATATTGCGGGAAGTCATTTATGCTATGAAAACTAAATTTTTAAAATATTGGCAAGAAATTCCTATGTTATATGCATTTGCATTTATTCTAGATCCTAGAGCTAAAATTCGGGATTCGTAATGTTCTCTCACTTCTAAGTGATGCGGTGAGGTCTTGATTATTCTAGTTATTTTTCAACCGTCAGTGCTAACTTAATCTGAAGTTTATGATAAGTACGATCGGAAGTTTCTTGGAGTTCGCATGCAATGACCTCCACAAGCACCCACAATGTAAGAAGAAAACCGCGTGGGAAAGATATGGGGTGCAGTGGCTCTTCCTCAAAGAGTTCAACTACATCAACGACAAGTGCGGACACATCAAGTGGTGGGAGCTAGCCGCCTATCTCAAACAATGACAATCATCAACTACCAAGAGAAGGAAGAGGAGGACTTCAACATTTTGCGGTGGTGGCACGAGCACAAGATAACATATCCGGTGCTTTCCATACTAGCACGGATGTGTTATCAGTTCTGTCTCCACGGTTTCTTGAGTCCGCTTTCGGTCTATCCTAAGAATAATCGAGGAGAGAAGAACAAGTCGACTAGTGAGATGGTGGAAATACTTCTCCTTTGTGAAAGATTGGGAACAAGCTAGTCAACGAGCTCAACATCTTGCGAGAAAATATCGAGTGGCGGAGACGTTGAAAATCTTTATCTAGATAATGAGGAGGAATAATTGTAATCTTCACTTTTTTATTGTTTCACTGAGCTATAGGTCGTACTCTTTTTCTTTGCCAAGGTTTTCTCGTGTTGAGTTTTTACTTGGCAAAGTTTTTAACGAGCGACCAAACATCAATAAAGCTCATTATTTAATTCAAATTATTTGTCTTATTTTAGAATTTATCTTGTATTTTAGCTTTTCTTAATTTATATATATTTAAAAAAATTATTCATCATTCGAGTTTTTCTAATTATTCTAAATTTTCCCATTTTTCTGATTTTTCATATTTTTACCAAATTTTATCTATTTTTCTAATTTTTCTAATTTTTTCAAATTTCTGGCGCTAAGCAGACTCACAGGCCGACCCGCCCGTTGGCCCTGAAGGACCGGTAAACGCACACGACGCCCGAGGCTCAAACGGCCGTGCTCGGGCGGAGGTTCGCGCGTGGTAGCGCACGCAGCGCGACCGTTCTGAGCCAGCCTAAAAGGGCCGTGCCTAAACTGGCCGTGCCCATTTTAAAATGGGCCGTGCTGTGCCGGGCGGCCCGTTTGGACAGCTCTACTTCCATCTCGTTGCTTCATGGCAAAAGGTAAAATTGGGGTAAGTGATGATGATGATGATGATGATGAACCCTCTTATGATGATGATGATGAACCCTCTTATGATGATTTGATGAATATGCTAGAGGAGCTCAATGAGTATCTTGGGAGAGAAAAGTCTAAATATAAGATTTTGAAGCTTGAGTATGACTCAATTCAAACTGATTATAATGTGCTCAAAAGTGAGCATGAGTCTCTTCTCCTCAAGGAACTCATTAAGCCTAAGGTGGACATAGGCATTAATTGTAATTTAATTGATGAAATACCATACTTAAATGTTAATCCTAGTATTTTATCAAGAATTGATATATCCACCTCTAGTGATGATATGCCTTGTTGCTCTAATAAAATTATGTCAAGTTCTTCTATGTCTTGTGAGACTAATCTTGTAGAAGAAAATATTGAGCTCAAGACTCAAGTCATTAAATTGAAAAATGACTTGAAGAAGTGCTTCAATGGAAAGGCCACCCTCGACGATATTCTAAGCAAGCAATGGGTCTTGCGAGATAAGAGAGGGATTGACTACATCTTCAAGAAGAAGGTGAATAGCAAGACAAGGCATAACGCAAGACACACGAAGAATATCAAGTGCCTTGGATGCCATGAGAAGGGTCACTACGCCTCGGTGTGCCCAAATCAAGAGGATGTCAAGTCAAGGACATCAACCAAGAGGCAAATCAGCATTGAGCAAGACAAGAAGATCAAGAGAGGTCCAAATAGCCAAACTTGCTTCAATTGCCGGGAAAAGGGACACATTGGTAAACAATGTCCCTTAGATAACACTCCTAAGCCAACTCTTGTAAATGATCATCTTCCTCTTCTATAATCCATTTGTCCTTAACCTCGTCCCACAGCCGATTCTTCTGCTCAGCGCTGACTTCCTTTCTCCAATCCTTATCTGTTATGGGAACTCTCTCCCTCACCAATTGGCCGAGGAATGAGCGGTATCGCCCCTTGTACTTGGGAGGACCCGTGCAAACCCCCGTGTCGTTGAAGTGGAGAACATGCAACGTTCTCCCTGTGGCCCCTTTGTTTGGTCTTCAGGCCTTCCTCACCTTACTCGGCCCCTCAATATTTGGAACTTGGATCGCTCAACACTTGAAACTTGTTTCGACCCCTCAGGAGCACCTTCTACTCTGTCTGGCGATGAGCCGATGCTCTCTAATTGCGACATTTTGAGTTTTCTTATCGACATGGTCATATATTTGACATGAGAAAAGCAATTCGTAGATATTATGTGAACTTGACCATAAATCATGTAAAGCAACAGTGAATATTGTTGTAGAGTAAGATGAATGAATGATCTTCAAGAAAAGTCTATCTGTTGACCTTTACTCCATACGCATGAGCGATAACTCCTAATCTCTAAATAGGTTTGGTCCTAATCCGATTTAAGGATATGTGGTTCAAGCAAGTTCCTAAACCGTTGTACAACTCGGAGAAAATTTGACAACATCTCCCATTGTTCTCCGGACACACGTCTCGACAACAGTCAAGAAGGGTGTGTATCCGAGAGAACACCGAGGAGACGCTATCGAAATCTACTCGAGTTGTACAACAACTTCGAGAACTTGCCCAACCACATATCATCAACTATCTAAAAAAGCGTGGATAATTTTAGGCTTGCTTATTTATAAATAAGCACTCTCGAGCAGGAGGCGTAGGTTATACAACCTAAACTCTAACATATCTGAGATAAAAGACAAAAGTAATATGCAATTACAATTGAAATAATGGACTCAATTAACAAAGTCAAAAGAAATAGGACTGTAATTATAATTGAACATTGATATTGTAGAAATTCTATGTAAAGCCATCACTTTCAGAAGGGAGCAGGAGATACAAAACTCTGTTAGATATCAAAACTTGCGTAATAAGCTAACAAGTAAAGAACCACATATGACAAAACAATTAAAAAGGCATCACTGTAGTGATGAACTCTTTTTACGCTCTTGCAGGGATAAGGCCATGCTAGTGAACTGAATTGTGAGTAATTGCAATAGCTTTCGCTTTCCTAAGATCAACTAGTGGTACATTTACCATTATGCTCGAGTGTGACTGAACAGTACGTAAATTGTTAGCGATTTGGATTACCAAACTGTTAGCAAGTTGGATTACCAAGCTCCCAGTTACAAAAGCCCTGAGATCGAAATTTGGATCCTAATCTTGCCATGGTCCTGAACTGCATGTTCTTGTAACTGGGAGCTTGGATTTTTGCTCAATTTTACCATTGTGATATGACAGTTCAGTGTACATAGAGAACTTGAATGTATGAGATTATTTTTATTTGTATGGATGAATGAATAGAGCTCAACGAAACAGTTAAATTTGGAGTTTTAGGATTGAAAAACTATGTCATGAGACTCATGATTAATAGAAGATTCACTTTGTCTATACTCTCTCTAGCACTGGGATAGCACAACCAAAAATACACGCACCATCAGAGGTATTTCCTTGGAATAGTTCTGAATTAACAGACAGCGTATCCAACCCATTCATAGCTTAAATAATTAATCAACTCTCATAGCTTAAATAATTAATCAAATTAAGTTTGAGAAAAATCAAACATGTTAGGATTATGTCAAAACTAACAATTATAGGTTTGTATCGTTGTAAGAATGGTAGATCAACCCAAATTGGTCATTTGTCACGTTGTTCATGCGGTCACATTCACCACCACACAAGGATTCTGACTAAATTGGCCAAATTATTTGCTCATATAACATCGACAAGAACACGGAAGAACTGGTAGCTATCATAAATTCATAAATATCGAGATCTATATGAATTTTCTTACAATCTTTTAGACACGGAGCGGTGTCGGCAGTGTTAGCGTCGAAGGGGTGCGGGCAGCGTCGGCTTCGGAGGGGTGCAGGCGACGTCGGAGGGGTGCGGGCGGCGTCGGCGTCGGAGGAATGCGAGCGGTGTTCGCAGCGTCAACGTCAGCGGCGGAGGGGTGCTGGCGGCGTCGACAGAGGAGGATCTGGCGGCGTCTGCGGCCGGACGATGGGCGGGTCTTTGGAGGAGGCGGTGGGGAGCGAACCAAGCTGTGGAGGCGGCGGGGGCGCAGGATCAACTCGGGCACGAATGTAGTTTGTGCGGGCAAGAAGATGCAACCCTAGCTTTAATTTATCCGGAACACATCTCTATCGGTTTGAAATGAAAAACCGACACAAAAAATAATACATCACTATCGGTTTTTCGTATGAAACCGACACAAATGATATCCTTATCACTATCGGTTTTCTATAAAAACCCAACACAAATGTATGCCACTCAAAAACACATGTATACATCATCATTATCGATGTTTTCGAAAAACCGAAACAAATGTTCACGTATCACTATCGGTTTTCTGTATAAAACCGACACAAATGATATCCTTATCACTATCGGTTTTCTATAAAAAAACCCGACACAAATGTGTTCCACTCAACAAACAAATGTAAACATCAGCTCCGTTAAACACAACCATCTGTGTCGGTTTTTTTATAAAAATCGATACAAATAATTATATTATCTCTGTCGCTTTTGTATGAGAACTGATACAAATAGTGTACTTGTCTGTGTCTCTTTCGTATAAGAACCGATACAAATATGGAAATTATCTGTGTCGCTTTTCTTTGCGAACCGATACAAATAGGGTATCTATCTGTGTCATTTTTATATGGGAACCGACACAAATGCTACGATAGCACTATCAGTTTTTTCAAAAAACTGACACAAATAGTTGCCATAGCACCGTATGTTTTTTACCAAAAAAGCAAACATCACTATCGGTTCACTGCACTATTTGTCTTCCAGACAAACCATGAAGTCTCAATTTGTAGAAATATCTGATCAAAGAGTGAAAAGGCCATAACTCTTACAAACATAGTTGGAATTATTTGAAATTTTGCAGGAACATACTTTGTGATACTACAAATCTTTTCCAAAGAGGATTTTGGAAAAAAGAGTTAGCATTGAAAAAAGAAGCCCAAATTCACTTTGTAGGCATGATTTTTGGTCAAAGAGTAGAAAAGTCAAATCTTTCTCAAATAAAGTCCAAGTATTTTGAAAATTACTAGAAATGATTTGTTGTAGAGTGCCTTCTTTTTCTTGCATTAAGTAGCTACATACCATAATCCATTGACAAAAAATGTGAAAGTTTCATACGTGCACATAACCTTTGCAAACACGAAACTACAATTATGTACAATACAAACATTTGAAACACATAGCAACAGATACAATGATGTACTCCTTTTATTTACAATACAACACTTCTTGATGATCTACACGCATGTAATTTCTTCCATATGTGTCATCGTCTCCGCTAAGACAGGCCCCATCCGCAAATTGAGGTATTTCATCGAATTGGTCGTATCGTTCTTCGTATATGATATTTTTGACACCAACGATCCATCGCTTGCCATAAAGGACGACGTGCATCCTCGGATTGGTTGAATCATGCATATAGAAGACTTGATTTGCTTGCTTCGCAAGTATGAATGGGTCAACTTTATAGGCGAGTCTGTTGAGATCCAAAAGAGTGAAACCTATCTTGTCAACCTTCACTCCATGTGGAAGTCCCACCCACACACATCGGAATAATAGAATTTGGTATATTCTATAATCGAGCTCCTAAATTTATTCGATCACCCCATAGTAAGAGTTCATTGCCATTGAGGATCCACCTTTCGAGTTATGTTCATCGGACAAAGCATCTATGCTTACACCACTGTTTTGAACAGTATTCTTCGTATCCTGACTTACAGTGTAAAAGGTGTACCCATTAATATCGTACCTCTGCCATGTCTGTACATTAAATCTAGATTCGTCAGCCAACCATTTGATAGTCTCACTAACAGAGACTTCCGCCTTTTGTTTGAACCATGTGAGAAATCTATCGTTGTGTTATCGCGTGATGGAAAGCACATCCATATGTGGATTCTCTTCCCGTGATATTGACTTGTGCTACTCGATGTACCCTACAACTTCCGTGCTGTGCTGCAAGACTGTCAGATGCGCTTTGTAATACATATCAAACTGTGACCTTGTTAGTTTCAACCCAACGGTTCCTTTGCCAGTAAGTATGCCCTCATGGTGAGATGGAGGAACACCAATTGCTTGTCTTTTCCCGAGATAGTCCACGCAGAACTCAAAAACCTTTTCAGTCCCATAACCTTCAACAATACTACCCTCAGGTTTTAACCGATTCCTCACGTAGGACATTAATATACCCATGTACCTCTCAAATGGATACATGTAATATAGGAATGCGGGGCCACATATCTTAATCTCTCTGATAAGGTGAACAACAAGGTGGACCATGACGTCGAAGAACGATGGTGGGAAATGCATCTCAAGCTGACATAGAGTCTGCACCACCTCACTCTGTAAGTTGCCTAGCACATCAGGGTCAATAACTTTGTAGGATATCGTATTGAAGAAATAACATAGCTTCATGATTTGATGTAGAAAGGAGTTCTCAAGCTGAGGGGAGAAGGAAGCTGACAATTCAGTTCATGTGAAGTGAGCTCTAAGCCTATCACTATCAGCTCTTGGCTTATTCTAAGCTGCAATGAGTGAATACCTCTATATACCTTGCTTAATTGCAAACCTGACATGCTCTGGTAGAATATTTTTTATTAGAACTAGGAGCATTTGGGTTATCAAGACATGACAGTCATGGGACTTCATGCCCAGAAACTTCAAATCATCCATGGACACAAGTTTCTTAATGTTTGCGGAGTAGCCCGATGGAACTTTAATACCTTCGAGACACTTACAGAGGTCTTCTTTCTCCTTGGATAGCGCGTAGCATGCAGCGGGGATGTACGAACTTTTTTCATTCTCCTCAATCACTGCAAGCCTGGGCTTGATTCCCATGTAGGCCATGTTGCGACAAGCATTCACACCATCCTTGGTCTTCCTAGGTATATTCAGTAGGATACCAACCAAATTGTCGCAGATATTCTTCTCAACGTGCATGACATCAATACAATGTCGGACATCTAACTCCTTCCAGTACCGTTAGTCCCAAAATATGGACCTCTTCTTCCAAATGGTCTTAGGACGAACAGATTTATGGCTTTTTTCGTACTGAAGTTCGATATCCTCCACACGAGAACATACTTGCCTTCCACTCGTAGGCTACGAGGCCGAACGGACTTTCCCTCTTTCCATCAAATTTGTCATCCATTTTATGGTATCGATGACTTCGAGGTAGAAACCTACGGTGACCCATATACACAGTTTTTTGGAATTCGGCAGTCATAGGCTCTCAGTCTCCTCCTCACAAATAAAACACGCTTTGGCTCTTTTCGTACTATAGCCTGTCAAATTACCAAGGGCTGGGAAATTATTTATGACGCAAAAATACTATAGCCCGTAGGGTGAAATGCTCTCTTTTGTACACATCCTACACCAAGACTCCCTCATTCCACAATTTTACCAAATCCTCGATCATTGGAGCAAGGTACACATCAATATCATTTCTCGGCTGTTTGGGTCCCAAGATTAGCAACGACATCACGATATACTTCCGCTTCATGCACAACCAAGGAGGGAGGTTGTAGATACACAACAGAACCGGCCTCGTGTTGTGACGACTGCTCATGTTACCAAACGGATTCATTCCATCGATACTCAACATAAATCTTATGTTCCTTATTTTGGCACCAAACTCCTCATGTTTCCAATCGATGTTTCTCCATTGAGCCGAATCAGCAAGGTGTCTGAGTTTGCCATCTTCCTTTCGAGACTCATAATGCCAAAGCAATAATTTTACCTCTCTGGGATTTGCAAACAACCGCTCCAGACGGGGAATGAGGGGTAAGTACCACAATACCTTGGCCGATGCATCTTTAGTGACTTTTTCACTGTCGTTGCCCCGGCTCTTACGCTTCTTGTCGTTACGCTTCTCCTTTTATTTGTATCGGGGCACACTGCAAACTGGATAAACGTGCAGCTCCTGATATGCGTTACGGTACAAGATGCAATCATTCGGGTATGCATGTATCCTTTCTATTTCCATTCCCATGGGACATAGTAGCTTCTTCGCTTCATAAATGCTTGTTAGCAACTCGTTTCCCTCTAGAAGCAGATCCGATAGAAGAACTAGAAGTGCATTGAAATTTGTATCTGTCCAACGGTGTTTTGCCTTCAGTTCGAACAATGCAAGAACTGAACCCAACTTGGTGTATTCCGCTTTGCAACCTGTGAACAGCGGTTTGGCATTGTCTTCCATCAAACTTTTAAACTTTTCATACTCTCTTTCTGTGTAATTACCCTTCACATCCCGTAACATTTGCTCCAAATTCTCCTCCCCAAACATATCAAGATGCAACTCGTCATCCGGTTCCACCGTGCCTTCGTTGCATACCAGAAGGGTACTACCTATCTCCCCGTGATGGATCCAACACGTGTAATTCCTCACGAAGACACGTCAAATCAGGTGGTCCTCAATTTGAGCTAAGTTGTTAAATCTTCTCAGATTGGTGCAATCAATGCAAGGACAATATATGAAGTTTACACCCCTCCTCACTATGTCCTCTTCTGGAATTTTTTTAAACTCCTTAACACCCCTTTGAAATTCAGCACTCACACGACTTTTCTAATACATCCATTCCTCATGATCCATCTGCAATTAAACTTCGCACAATAAATTAAAGAAAAATTGGAGAGACACCTAGCTAGCTATTTGAAATATTGAGAAATCATTTCAGTTAATATTACCTTTGCAAAATAGAGGACGAGTTCTAAGATATATAAAATATGTACTCGATCGATACCTAGATTTTTCTACGGTTTAGAGCTTCCAATTCCCTAGATAGGAGACATGCATTTTTAACATCAACAATGATATCGAATAATCTAATTATATAGTGCAGTAGCTTGCAAATCTTTTGACTACAACGAAACAAAACAAGGGTACCAACGATGACTTCTAATCTCTAAATAGGTTAGGTTCTAATCCCATTCAAGGATATGTGGTTTGGACAAGTTCCTAAGCCGTTGTACAACTCCAAAGAAAATTTCGGCAGCATCTCCCCGCTGTTCTCTATATACATGTCTCGACAACAGGTCAAGAGGGGTGTGTATCTGGAGAACACCAGGGAGACACTACCGAAATATACTCTGAAGTTTTACAACACAGCTCGGGAACTTGCTCGAACCACATATCCTCGAACTGTCCAAAAAACATAGACGATTTGGGACTGCTCGCTTATAAATATGCCATTTCGTTCAACATATTTATAAACAAGCATCCTCGAACGGGAGACATAGGTTCCGCAGCCTAAACTCTAACATTTATCACATGATAGCAACAATAATTCCAGATTAACACGAGTGCACTACAATAATTAAATAGATGTGTGCTTGTCAAATAAAGAGTATGAAATCGATAGCATATACACAATTCGGTGTAAACTTTATTCACGACATATCGAAATTACTTAGTGTAAAATTGAAGGGGTTTAAAGGATTGCTCACATTTTGAAGAAAACTGCAAATGAGGGCAAAAAGAGGGGAATCTCCTCAAGATAGGGCTTCAAATTTGCCGTCTTAACACCCACCCTTGAGGACTTTAAATTTTCCCACCCAAGTATTTCTTCCAACCACAGAATATGAGCTGTTTTCTTGGGTGGCAGCGGAGAAATCTCCTCTGGAACAACAACAGAGAAGAGTTTAGCCCGAGTGGTATATATAACCTAGCGAGGCACATCACAATCGATTCTCAATTAAAAAGCGATAGTGATGTGCATAGTCATCACTATCGGTTCCAACAAAAGAAGCGATAGTGATGAGCACGTGCACATCACTATCGGTTCTTTTCGAGAAGCGATAGTGATGTGCACGGTCATCACTATCGGTTCCAACAAAATAAGCGATAGTGATGATCACGTGCACATCAATATCGATTCTTTTCTTGGAACCGATAGTGATGTGTATGCACATCACTATCACTTCTATCAAAAGAACCGATAGTGATGTGCATGTGATCATCACTATCGCTTCTTTTGTTGAAACCGATAGTGATAACCGTGCACATCACTATCACTTCTCGTATAAGAACCGATTGTGATATGTCCGGTGCTACATCACAATCACTTATAATCTTAGAACCGATAGTGATTACTACTAACACCGCTCCGAAGTTATCTATTACAATCGTTTTTTACTAAAAACTTAAGAACCGACACAGATTAAGCGATAGTGATGTGCCTTTCTGTAGTAGTGACGGTTGCATCTCTGAAAATTTCTCTCTTTTCTTGCTAGATCTAAGAGTGCAGCAGTGCCATGTAGCTTTTCTCTGGTCCTGGAAACTAAGAGACTCAACAGCGTCTCGACACAAGGTTTGAAATATCGTTTTCGGATGACATCTCGAACGTGGCCGAAATACGAAATCTCGTCAAGACCTCGGAATTTTGGACAAATCCCAGATGAAATACAAAAAAAAATTTCGAATCAGGTTTTTTTTTTTTGCACCGAGGAAACCGAAATTTTGGCCGAAATTCCCGAAAATCTCGGCGAGATTTGCCAAGATTTTGGTGAATTTGCACCGAGCGAAACATGGCTCAAACAACGTCACAAAATTTTGAAATTTTTTATGGAGGGTCTGACACATCAGTGATATTCCCAAAAAAAATTTCAGATGATTACTAAGCTTGACGAATTTTTAAAAATTCGAATATTGCTACTGTCATGATAAAACGCTGATTAGCAAATTTGAACCGAATAAAAAATAGAACAAACGACGTTAGAAAATTTTTAATTTTTTTTGGATGGTTATGATGCGTCACTGATGTTCCTATAAAATTTTTAGATGATGATCAAGCTTCATGAATTTTTTAAAATTCGGATAGTGCTACTATCCTCATAAAAACCTTACTAGCAAATTTTAACCAAATTAAAAATGGTTCAAACAATGCTAAAAAATTTTGAAAAAAAATTTGGATGGTCCTGATGAATCATTAATGTTTATATAAAATTTTCAGATGATGATCAAGTTTTAAGAATTTTCAAAAATTCTGACAGTGCTACATCCTGATAAAAGCCTCATGATCAATACATAGATTTGCTTTAGCAATCAAAAAAGGTTTAGAATTTTCAAAAAAATTACATAAGGGTTCTAAAGAAATTTTTAAGATCTCATAAAAATTTTGAATCATGATCACACTCCAGTGAATTTATAAATTTCTTACAAGGGCACTGTACCATTTATGGTATTTCTGTTTTTGATTTTTGAAATATAACAAATGAAGTTCAATGCTTACATAGATTTGATTGAACAAGCAGAAAAGTTGAAAATTTTGAAAATTTTATAAAATGGTACTGAGGAAATTATTAATCTCTCATCAAAATTTTGGATCATTATCACACTACAGCAAATTTATAAAATTCTAACAAGGTTACTGTCCCAATTATGTTCATTCAGTTTTTGAGTTTTTAAAGATAACAAATGAAGTTTAATTATTTTGAAACATTTTCTGTATTATCGTGCATTACCATAGATAGTACCATAAATTTTTTAGATCATGACCAGGCTTGTACGATTTTATAAAAACATGAGATTATTTCTACCAAAATTTTAAAATGTCTCAAAAGTTTAGTTTTTCAACAAATATTCATGGAAGATTACTTTCTTAAGGGTTATTGGACCAAATCCAGTTAAATACGTCCATAAAAAGTAAAAAACCTGAGATTTGGTGAAATCTATCCGAAATTTCTGAGATTACTGTAGAAATTTTAATTTTTTTCAAATTTTTTTACCCTGCTAGGATTTTGGATCTCGTCTCCGGTCGGAATCCGAAATCTCGGTCGAGATTCCTAAGATTTTGGTGGTTTTTTAACCTTGCTTCGACTTCGATATATTTTGTATTTGCGAAAGCAACTTAATTACATTGTGAGACCCTCCATTTTGGCTAGGAAGTCACAGTGTGCATTCAGTACTAGTCCTATGATCAGCGACTAGTATACAAATTCACAAATTAAAATTACATCCATACACAAAATATATTACTTGTAATAATGAATCGGGTATACCGGTTATCCTTACTAACCAAAATAAAGATGCTTCGCAAACATTATTATCTTATAGTTTTCCTTAGCCCAGTACTCCCGCAGGCAACTGATAAGGTAAAACCTAAAAAAATTATTCGTTGAAATCCCTGTAACCTGCGTTATCATAGGATTCGTCGGAGTAATTTGTTTCATCACCTAATAAACAACAACAATAGTAAGATTGAGTACCTTGCGTACTCAGCAAGAATTGTAGTGTATACAAATAATTATTAGATGCATATATCAAATGGATGGCTACTAAGTTCTTTTACATTAAGCAAACTTGAATCGTAAATACTGAATAGTAGATTGCAAATAGAATTTGTAAAAAAAATTAACTTGATAGTAAATAATAAGAATGTAATCATAATATAACTACTCAATCCACCATGATTGAGTTAGCAAATCATTCACAGCTAGCGAACTATTGGCACCAAAACTGAAATAAAGACTTTTCAATAATCATTTCCAATTACAATCTATTTTATAAAAATATCAAAACTTCTAATTATGTGATGACTTTACCAAGTGCCCTTGACCGTGGGTGCGACTTTTCGAAAAGTTTTAACTTTGCAGAGGTGTACAGTTTTACCCATAAGAAATGATCAAATCTTTGTGCAAGCTATTAGAACACTTTCTAACATAACCGTTACATTATCTAGACCTAACTTTGCACCAGTCCGGTGATGACAAACCCTTACTATGGCGGTAGAAGATATTCGTACGTACAATACTTCTCACATAGTTCACTCCTGTGGAGCCCCACTTCTCCCGATAGTAAGGCGTACATCGTTGTATCGGTACATATTTATTCCATAATCACCTCAGTGTGGACGTCTCTTCAAGAAACCCCCATCTGGAAGCCCGTACTACTACAGCCATCTAATTTGCAAAGCCAGTTCTAAGTAATTTAATAGGTTAAGGCTGTCCATACCAGCACTTATGGTTGTATGGTTATCTTGGCCTGAAAACAACACAGTAATTCGGTCCTTAATCCGACCAGGGCGATAAACTCCCCCTAACTACGTGCAAGTCTTATGCACATCCGACTATTGCTTATAATCGCCCGTGTCAAAACTATAGTTTTATTCTCTCTTTTTTTTGTCAAAATTATCAGTATCCTTTACTGTCATATCTAACATTTTTAAATTATATAAAACCACATGTTTCTTCATTTAACTTTTCATTTCTAAGCAAGGCTAAGCATAAATATTAAGTATCCTCATATACCCATGTTGACATTAGGTATTGTCTAATTTTATTCCAGGGTTATCAAGGTCCTCGTGTCAATGTTTATTAAGGAAGTCCCACAAATTTTAGGAATACTTCTACCAGTACCCACAATATAGGAATGTTTACTAAACATAACGCATACATAATAGTTTTGATAAAACAATATAGACACCGTAAAATAGTAGGATCAATATGATCAAAGGGGTGCTTGCCTTGTTGATTGTTGTCTGGAACATAATCTGGATCGTTGGTGAAGTAGTCTTTAGGATAGAGTAAGAGCTCCATTATAAACATCTTTTTATATAGTGATATTAGCCTTCGTACATATGGTTTTCTCGAAAGAGTTTTTCACATAAAATTTATATTTTTTGTTTCTATTTTTCTATACATTACTTACTAATGATATCAGAGCTTTGGATTCAGCGTCCAAACTGCTTACCCCGAGAGTACAAACTTACTCTGGAGCGGCCATCGCACGACATCGAGGCAACATACAAGGGATCCACGCCGGTCGTAGCGAAAATAGAAGTAGTTGACACCTCGCTACTCTGCCTTTTTGATCTGGTTGCATCAACTGGATCAAGTATCTGTAAGTTTCAAGTTTCACTGCACTTGTTTGCTGTTCTGTTTAGTGTTCCGATCTATTTCCGCACTATCTCAGGAATTTGATGATATCTTGGTGGTAGTCAGTATGATACTCTTCAAAATTTTGATGTTTGAAAGTGAAAGTTTTGCTCTAATTTCAGTTTGTGATAAAGGGTTAAAGTGCAAGGAGTTTGTTTTTACATTGATACTACAGCATTTGCTAATTGCCACAGCTAAAT
This sequence comes from Otatea glauca, assembly GCA_036346275.1. Taxonomy (NCBI): domain Eukaryota; kingdom Viridiplantae; phylum Streptophyta; class Magnoliopsida; order Poales; family Poaceae; genus Otatea; species Otatea glauca. Next base: position 43,200 of record JAYEVK010000051.1, on the reverse strand, counting down.
ATGAGGGGTCTATTGTAATTTATAATTTATGGGCGGCACAAGAGTTCCTTTCGCTCTGACAGTTTTACAAGAGTAATTCCAACCATGTCAAAGAATTTAATAACCTTTGAAGTCGACGGTTTGATTTCGTGATAGCCACACATGCAAGTTGCTATCTATCGAGCATTGTTTGCCAAGTTTTATGTCACAGGTGTAGCATGTGAGATTCCATTATATGAGTTCTTCGTTTTCTATCCTGCGCCATAGGTAATGATTTAGCTTGTGACATTTTGATAATTGAGTGTTTGTTTAGGAGGTCAGTTGGAAAGACTCAAACTTAACTAGGGTAATAAATTATTGAAGACCTAGATTTCTTCATTTGTTTTGTTGATAGCTATGCATTTGGACTTGATGGTTGCTCAATTTTGCTTTGCAAGGAGCATTCGGATAAGACTGTTCCAGTTTTAATAATTTAGATTAGTCATTTGGACTTTCGGCGCACAAGATGTTTATGCTGATCTGTTTCAAGGAGATTCGCGTTTTATTTTAGCTACATGAGAAATTCGGCTAAAGGTAGAGATTATCGAGTTTATGACCTGAATTCCTTTCCTACTATATCTCAATATTCCATACATAATCCTTTGAAGAATTTTTTTTTAAAATAATACTATTTTTATTCTATTTTACAAAAATAATATGCCGAAAAAAATTACAAAACTACCCAGTTGTCGTCATTTCAAATGGCGACAGAAAGTCTGTCGCCATTTCAAATGGCGACGATGCATACTGTCGCCGTTTGAGATAGGGATGACTCTGTCGCCTTTTGAAATGGCGACGAGAGCAAACGTCACCTCTGTCGCCTATTTAAATAGCGATAGTTCTGTCTGCATCGCCATTTCAAACGGCGACAGAGAGTCTGTCGCCATTTGAAATGGCGACGCATGAGCCTATATAAAGCCGCTGCCCTCGCCCCACTCGTGCCGGCCAAAGGCATTTAAAAAAACAAAAAAAGAGAAAGAGAAGGAGAAGGAGAAGGGAAGGAGAAGAAGGGGAGGGAGAGGAGAGGAGAAGGAGAAGGAGAAGGAGGAGGAGAAAGGGAGAGGGACTTCAAGATCCGCATTTAAATCAGTACTAATTTTTTTAAGTATTTAAATGTTGAATATGTAATATAGTAATCGATTAAATAGAGTAATAATAGTTATTTAGGTAGATGACTTAGTTAGGAATGAGAACCTGATGCAAGTTGTTTAGCTAGTTGACTTAGTTAGAAATTTATATTTATTTCGGTAAGAATAGATGTTTAGTTAGATGAATTAGTCAAGAATTTATAGTTATGTCGGTATGGACAGATGTTTAGTTATGCGACTTAGTTAGTAATTAATTTTCGATGTAGGGATGACCTAGAGGTAGGGATTAAAATTTTGATTGTAATAATAGTTTTTTTATTAGAGATCATGGATAAATTTTCGACGAACTGGGAAATGTAGAATCCAAATTCGGTTATTTGTGTACTGAGAATTCGGAGATGTCATGTAGAGTTGGGTGGCTAAAATTGTCGGGACCAAATATAACTCAATCAGTAGAGGTTCTGACACATTAGTTTAGTTATGTTCTCATAGAAATTTGAAAATGATCACAGAATCAAGAATTTGTAAGAATTGAAATATTGCAACTATCTCGATTAAAAATTTGTGATCATTATTAGTCGTACAATGTAGAGTTAAATTGTGCAAATGTTAAGAATTCGATGAATTTGCATGATGTATGGATGATAGAGTGCAATTTAAAATATATTATGGAGAAGGAGTTCCGCATATGGGTGTTGAAGGGTAGATCTAAGTCATTTCGCAAGTGTAGAGGCTAGCTCATCGCCAGCAGGGAGCGCTCATGGGCTACGGTTATGAGATGGTTGTACCACATGTTCTCTTTGGACCGTGAATTGCATGATCCGAAGTTACATGGAGTAGTTTGTCAAGAATAGATTGCACGTCTTGGGAGTTAATGGAAATGAGGGTCAAATCTTGGAGTTCGCACGTAAGGATTGCAATTGAGAAAGGATGGCCATTAGTGTTATTGGCACAAGCATTTGAGAAAGTCAATACCGGGCATGCGACGCAGACAAGAGGTTGTTGATGAAGAACCGAGGAAGTTGGGAGAGCGGTACAAGTAGAGAAGGCTTAGTAGAGCGGGATGTAGGTTGGTCGATCTGAAGTGCAAGGTGGGAGAGCCGATGTTGCAACGGAGAGGTTCAAGAAGCAATGGGCATGGCGACGAGGAGAAAACATTGAGTCGATGGTCGGGCGATGGACACAGAGAATGAGGACTATGAGGCTTTAAGTAATGATGAAGCCGCCAAGATCTATTCCCGCAGTGGGATGAGTATCCGCTCGACAGTCCGGTGGTGAACGATGACGAACAGTTCCTTCGCATATGATCGTAATGAGGTGAGAAAAGATGCAATTTACAAGAATAAGAGTGAGGTTCAAGAAGCGAGAATAGCATGGTCGATTGTCGTTCTTGCAGAGCCTTCAAGGTTGTAAAGTCCGATCGGCGGGTGTATGATGTAAGATGCCGACGGAGGGTTGCCCGTGGCGCGCCCATACGCACCGGCCTAAATGGGACACCATTTGAAGTGTTCTATAGTCGTTCCACATACATGTGTACTAACGAGTCTGCGCAATCACATCGAACATATCATCGCTTTATTGCCAATGCAATGTACGGAGAGATTGTAGGCAACCTAGATTTAGAGCCATGGGCCATCGTACTCGCAATACAACAGAGGTTCCAAAGATACAATAAGCTACGCGAAGGCATGGAGAGCAAAGCGAAGGCATTGGAAACACGGTTCAAGACGCATTTAAGACTCCTACCATAACTTGCCGTGTTTGCTTGGTGATAAAGGACCAAATCCGGAACTTATGTGGACATTTGTGAGCATCCTTCGCAGCGCTTCTCTCGAAGATGGTTTTGAAGCGAGCATTCTTCGCTTTAGGTCCATGCATCAATGCGTTCGAGCATTGTCGTCCTTTGTTATGTGTCGATGGGACATTTTTGATAGTAAATACAAAGGCGGATATTGACCGCCATAGGAGTGGATGGCAATAATCAAGTTCTCCCGTGGCGCTCGCATTTGTGGAGGGTGAAAACACGATAGTGGCATTGGTTCCTCTGAATGTCAAAGTCGGTGTCGTTCATCGCGGCCGGAGTGTGTATCATACACGATCGACATTCGGGCTTTTGAGGCAATTATTCGATTGCGAGAAGGTGTGGATGAGACTCATCCATGGCACGATTTGCGTAGTAGGTGGTGCAAGCGTCATATGGGTGCTAACTTCTACAAGCGATTCAGAACAAGGAGCTAACAAAGCTTTTCAAGAGGCTCTGCGACTGGAACCAGCAGAGAAAGTTTGATGTACTGGAAGAAATTGGATGAGTGACATCGAGGCACACAACAGAGGCAACGAAGAGGGCAGCCCACTTTAGGGGAGGCCCGATCGCTACTGGAGGAGTTACCCACCGACCCTCCCACCGGTTCAAGGAATGGAAGGGCTCAAACGCTTCTCGAATGGATAGAGCATGAGCCTAGGAGAAATGGGCTCGCTTTACGACACCGATGGTGCGAGGTATGGTGTCATGACAACAAACCTTGCGGAGGTTTACAACTGGGTGATGCGAGGGTTGAGACCCCTTCCCTTGGTTGGTATTGTTGAGGGTGTTCTTCGTGGCATCACAAAGTACTTCGTTGATCTCCATGCAAGGGCGATCACGCGCATGAACGATCCTGCTATGAAGTACTCAGAGATGATTTCTGCATACATGGAGGACAAAGGCAAGAAGGGGGAGATGCACGGAGCAACGAAGATGGGTACGAGGGAGCTCCGTTTCGAGGTGATGTGCAAGGAGAAAGCCGGTCGTGGGACGAACCGACGAAAAGTTGCTCACGAATGCATCATACACAGGCAAACTTGTGTCTGCACCTGCAATAAGCCTCGTCTATTACAGTGCCATGCTCCCATGTTATGACTGCCGCTCGATGATTCACATGGATCCAGGTATATTCATGTCTCAATTCTTTAGTAAGGAAGCTGTGGCTGCAACCTGGAGCGCGGAAATGTACGGTTTCCGAGTGGTGGGTTTATTCACGGAGCACAAAAGCTGGGAGGATACACGTTGGGTCCCAGACATGAGCAGGCTAAAGGGAGTGGGAAGAAGGCAATCCAGGCGTATAAGGAATGATATGGACGCCGCCGAAAGTGGCCGCCGCGTAAAGAAATGTTCTACTTGCAAGGAGACAGGGCACTCTTTCAAGAGTTGCCCAAGATTCATAAGCCGTGAAGTGTTATATGTTCTTTTCGTACTTGAACTATGGTTTACTTCGATGCACTAGAATTTCATTTTGCTTGTATCGAATTCATACGTGTGGTCAAAATATGTAATACGAATGTTATTGTACTTGATTAAATGAGAGTGTAGTATGTTGTATTCATTTTGTATCTTTTTAACGCTTTGCACATAGATGAACATTTTTACTTCCATGTATTACGTGTGCTCTAAATTATGACAGTACTCGTTCTATTCATATTCTATTTGTATTTGTTGTATTTATTTTGCACCTTTTTACACCTTATGTAACATAAACATTTTTATTTGCGTGCATGGCGGGGACGGTTATACGAGTTGCTTGACCGTCGGTCGACGCGACTCACCGAGCCGTTTAGCGACGTTGCCCCGCAGGATGGGGGCGCCGTGGAGCTTGGGGCCTGCGCTGCGCATCCTCATGAGGGCGTGGCGTCTCGATCCGCGATGGATCCCGAGGTTAGTTCAATTTCATCGCAGTTGTTGTACTCATGTCCCTTCGACACCACAATAATACTTCTCATATTCTTTTGCGGTTGAGGCGGTGGCCTACTACACTGCTGCCGTATGGTCGAGGCGACCGCCGCGGATGCGCAGGACCGACGGAGTGCCTCTAGGCGGTTCCCTTACGACAGGAGCTTGCTGACTGCTCTAGTGGACCGGTGGCGGCCTGAGACCCACACCTTTCACCTGCCGTGTGGTGAGATGGCGCCGACACTAGAGGACGTCAGTTACCTCCTAGGCCTGCCTCCGCCAGAGATGCGGTGGTTCTGCAGACGTCCACCCGAGTGGCGGCGGATATCCTCCACGAGTTCGAGGGTGCTACCCGACCACGAGACATGACTTTCGCAGCTGCGCACGGTCCGACGCAGCGGTGGCTTGTGTAGTTCTACGTAAGCACGATTTTTCCTTGTCGTATCTGATTTAACTCACCGTGTGTGATTTTCATTGCATTTTACAACCTAACCATTACTTTCTGCAGCCCGAGAGGATGGTACCCGGATCTGGGGAGCAGGCCGTCGCCCGGCACTTGGAGGCGTACCTTCTGTGGCTCTTCGGGTGGGTCTTGTTCTGCTCGTCGCACGGGGACACTGTCGACAGGCACATGATCCAGTTTGCGAGAACGATCGCCGACGTCGACTTGGAGGAGATCCCGCAGCTGGCTTGGGGACCTGCGGTACTTGCCGCGATGTACCGTGCTTTGTGCAACGGGTGTCGTCGCGTGTCCGACTCGTCCACTCGCCGGCGCCCTTTGCTCTGCGGTTGTGGTCGTTCGAGAGGTTCCAGATCGGACGACCACTGATAGACCTGTCAGCTTACCGCGCAGACTTCTACAGGGTTCCCGGGGACGAGGTTGATCGTCCGACGATGGGGACATTGTGGTGTCGCCGACAGTCGATATTACTATCGTAGCCGTATGTTGTTTTTAATTCTCCACGTGTTGTACTAATGTTCATCGCCGGTGTTTTTTTGCAGCCGCGGTTCACCCCAGTCACGACGCTTGCGCCTCGTACCCTCAGTACGTAGCGATGTTGGACCAGCTCACGGACGATCGCGTCATATGGCGCCCCGACGCTCCTGAGCTTGTGCAGGCACATGCGCTTTGCTCAACTGTCGCAGCGATCACTTGACGCGGCGTACTGGTTGACCCGACGTCACTTGGTGTTCGACGTGTTCGTCGAGCCGTACGCCGCCCACCGCGTCTTGAGGCAGTTTGGTCTACGGCAGGCGTTCCCAGTACCCACAGGCGCCGTCGTTCCAGCAGCCGTGCACTCGTTCGTATTTCTACATTTTTTCCCTTCTGCTAGTACTTACGATCTCGGTGGCTTGCGAATTAATGTTGCGCTTTCGTTTTTGCAGGTACACACGCAAAGGCTTCGTCGGCACGCAGAGCTGGGCAGCACGCATGGTACCTCATGCGCAGCAGTGGGCACTGGCTCTTGCGGATGTGATCGACGAGACTGCCCCCTACGACCACGGCACGTACGACGCATATATCGAGTGGTACAGCACGCGCACCCGCGTTCGAGTTGTGCGTGTCGTGGAGTCACCTCCCAGGCACGATCCGACCACTTCCGACACGTACCCCACCCAGCCAGACTCTGCTTTCCACCGCGCGGTTCGTACTCCCTCCATTTGTCATTCAACGTAACGTCTTGAAAATTATGCCAACTAACTAGCCTCTTTTCGTTTCGCGAGCGACCTTGCGAGGAGGCACACGAGGCGACGTCGGCGTTACTCTGACGATCGGTGCCACCCATACGATAGGGTCACAATGGACGGCCTTCGAGGGGCGCCGCGCCATATTCAGACTTGACTTACCGTCACCGTACACCCGACGTCGTGTAGGCGCCCAGGCGACGACGTGGTACAGATCCCCTCGTTCGTCTGCATGCGAGGTCGACACAGCAGACCCGATCGCCGCTCGTCGGACCTGCACAGGGGCTCCAAACCGTACCGGACCGGCGTCATCCCGATGACCGCAGTACATCGGTGGTCTCTTTTCATATATTTTGTTGTTCACATAACGTGTCGTTCTAACTTGAAAAGTTTGTCAACGGCCGATCCTCGCCTGACGAGTCACGAGCACCTCGGGGACTACGGTACTTTCGGGACGAGGACTTGACTTTCGTCGATCCTTATCGCGATCCGCGGTGTGGTACTTGGTTCGTCGCGAAGACGATCGCCCCTACCCATCTCGGCCGACACAGGGCGCCTTCGCTACTCGCCACCCGGTCCGGCCTCCTAGGAGTACTCGTGGGCGGGCCTCGACCACTCACATATCCGTCTCGACATGTGCGTCGTCGAGGAGGCACAGGGACCACACGAGGTGTTGCACCGCAGGGGGCCCTAGCTAGTTTGTTTCTTTTACACATGATGTACCGTAAACAATCTCGTCTTTTACTTCCTTAGCTCATGTAATATCACATATGTTAGTTTTATTTATGAAGTTTTGTGCTATATATAATCTTTTACTTAGTGGCGCTATTTGTAAATATGCTACCAGTACCTTTGTCACATCGATAGGACAAAGACACACGTAGCTACTTTGTCGCGATGCGATCAAAGACGTTATTCTTTGCAGCTATCCCAAATAAATTGTTTCCTTTCATATATTTTGTCTTGAACACAAAATGATGCTTTATTTCCTCATATTACGTCAAATTCAGCTATAGAATTTTGTTTACATAAGTTATGTTATATTACGGTATGATCACTATAGCTTTTAGTGGATTCCGTAAAATAACAGTTTACATGATAAATTATGGAGTAATAGCCTGAAACACCATTCGACATATATACGACCTTGTAGCACTTTCCACGCGATTAGACAACTCACGGCGCAATGCTTTCAACCTTTTCAGCCGATTTGACCACACGAGCCAGACTCTCTCTTGTTTCGCACACAGGCTTTGTCACACATGCGAGCCGCTTTCAATGTGACCACTCACGCCTACTTTTGTTCGTGATAACAGTCGTGTGGCTTTTCTCGATGGTGACAAATCGTGCGCCTTTCGCGAAGGTGACAGCGGTGTGCGGCTTTGATGATGGGTGACATGTCGTGCGGCTTTTCACGAGAGGATGCCAGGGCGTCAAAGCGGACAAGTCTTGTAGTCGTGCGAGTAACCACTCACCACCACTATAAAACCGGCCTAGGGTTACATCCAACACCACCAAACAAGCAATACACGCCATCCGAATCTACACAAATTAGGGCACGATGTCGTTCTCATCACGCCTCTTGACCAGCGAAGTCATCCCGCCCAATACCCGGATACCGATGGCGTGCGCCCGATTCTGCGGAGTTGCCCAGACCCAAATGCGATCGCAACCTTCCGCGAAGATGATGCAATCTACCCACGGAGAGCGGCGCGGCGCTACCATCATTGTGCCCGCCTACCGGTAAACCTACTTGTATCCATAAAATACAAAGCTAACGGTACCATTTCACGCATCGTTCTTTCCTTTCTCAAACAAGGACCGGTGTTGCTTCTTCCAATGGATCGACGGCCGGAACGACGTGACTACTTAATTTGTCTACAACTGCCACGACGCCGAACCCGCTTCGCCCGAGAACTTCAGCCTGTGGGAGAGGCCGCCAGGATACGTCCCTGTTCTAGAACGACCAGAGTTCAGGGCCGGTGGGCAAGAGGCCAACCAATCGGTGAGTTTCATGCGACGAACCCATGCTTCACTCACAAAGTAGTAATTCTAAACCAGTTCATCCCATACAGGAGTTCAAAAAGAAAATTGCGAAATTGCTCGAGTCAAAGGAGAAACCTCCCCAGGGGCCACCCAAAAGCCCTGACTTTTGCGAACACGGCCTTCAGGCAGTGGTTGATACCTACCACGATGAACTAGCGGATCGGAGATTCTACCGGTGCCCCTTGGCCGAGGATGAATGGTGCGGCTACTTCAACTGGGTGGACCCGGAGACGTACCACCCACATCTCAAACTTCCCGTATGGGATAACTGGGGGGAGCAACCCTCCCCGTGGTGCTACTACCGCCCAGAAAAGCCAGACCCCGAGTACGCCTACGGTGTTATTCAACGGCCAACGCGGGCATACTGCATTGACTGCAGAGCACGCTTCCGGTTGTACAACGATAAGCCCACACACCTCCTGCACCATACAAGTGGAGTGCGAGCCAAACAGAGCAGCGTCTCGCAAGTGTCCGCTAACGGCCAACACACCAGGTGCAAGAGGTACCTCCTCTCGAAGAGGAAGGGACAAGGGAAGCCGTAGCCGAGGTCCGCACCACGCAACAAATCCTTGACGCGCTACGCAGACCATCCGGAACCCGGTGGTAATAACATAAGGGACGCGGGGGTTGGGATGACATGCCCATGTGGGAGGCGAAATCCACATCAAAAAGACCAAAAATTACATCTTACACACCCGAGACGTGCGGCATAGGCCACCCATTCGGCGACACACAGCACCTGCGGATCCCCATGGAGTTCTTTCATAGTGGGATTGAGCGGTGTCCGAGGACAAACCTCCAAATTTACACGGTCGGGTAATATGCGTAAAATGTGGGACATCATTCGGCCGCATACCAGATAGGCGATACGATCATTTGTTCCACCATGACAACCAAGCTTTCGTTAGTTAGTTCGGCAAGCAATTTCGTCATTGTTGTAATGCCCTTGCAATATAATCTATCTATTGCTTATTTTATCATCCGAACTCGATGTATGTGCCCTTATATATATGTTCAACAAATAATTTAAGTGCTTCGTGGGAACTATTTATAACATGCGTTGTTGTCGACTATAATACTTAGGGTTGTTGCACTAGTGGAAATTAGATGCAAAGCAAGGTGTAAATTAAATATTTTCCCAGAATATGGTAGTGCACATATCAAAGAGCAAATCTGGTCTACTCTTCCTAAAAATTACATTTAAACATTAAATTTTACGAGTCACTAAAAGGCTAAAAATCATTCTCCCGCATCTCGATTCGCACTCTTTTGATCTCCTCTCGTAAAACATCACAACAACTAATACTGATTTTTTATTAACTACACTACAGCTCATAATTTACATACATTGCAATTCGAATAAAAAAATGGGTAAACCTCTCTGTTGCCATTTGAAACGGCGACAGAGAGTCCTTCGCTATTTCAAATAGCGACACAAAGTCTATCGGTTTTTCAATCGGCGACAGACTCTCTGTCGCCATTTCAAATGACGACAAAGAGTCTGTCCCTATCTGAAACGGCGACAGGCTGCCTGTCGCCATTTGAAATGACGACAGACTTTCTGTCGCCATTTGAAATGACGACAACTGGGTAGTTTTGTAAAAAAAATTCGGCATATTATTTTTGTAAAATAGAATAAAAATAGTATTATTTAAAAAAAATTCATCCTTTGAATGCCCCTTGAAATATATACCTTTAGTCCATAGGATAGAGTAAGACCTTCATTGTAAACATCTCCCCATATAGTAATATTCATCTTCGTATGCTCGTGGTTTTTTTTTCTCGAAAGAGTTTTCACATAAAATCTATGTTTTCCATTCCTATTTTTTGTGCGGATTATTTTCAACAAAGTATTTTTTGAAGATCCTTAAATTCTATGAGAGCAAATGGATGACATGTACACATGATGTATGGACAACACAGATAAATATAGTGCACACATGATATGTAACAAAGTGTTGATGCACTAGTGCTGACTACTGACTAAAAACAAACGATACTCCGTCCGTCCCGTAACAGAAGTTCAACACGTAAACCTAAGAAATACACGATTTAAGCAATTCTTAATAGAATTGGAGTATTGGACATACGTTGCTCCTATTATATAAACCAGATGCGTGGGTGCGGCGCACGCCGCGACTGCCGTAACGCACCACACATCAGTAGAATAATTTTTAGGGTCAATCTGCAATTGTAAAGATGTTGGGAGGTTTTTTACAAAAAGCTTGCGAAATCCAGATTTTTAAGTGTCTTTTCAGGGAAAAAGGTGTCTATACCTAATTTCACCGGATTTGTTGGTATCTTTTCAGGAAAAAGGAGTCTATACCTAATTTTACAAATTTTCTGGTGTTTTTTCCTTCTTCTTTTTTTTGTCTTTTCGGGGTCTTTTTTTGTCTTCCTTTTCACAAATTTCACAAATTTTTTGGTCTATACGTAATTTCACAAATCACTATGCACTCTCCGTCACATTTGCCTAGGTCAACTCTAGTAGCATCGGTCTTCTCTGCAAGATACCTGCCCAATGGCAGGTTGTAAGGGTTCTACAGCGAACTATAGGGTTGAGAAGCATAAAGAACTGTATATTTAGATCCAGATTTTTTCAGCACAGCAACCAGCTCCGAAATCAACTCCCCTGAAATAAAGTAGCAGAATATTATGTTAAAATTATGCAGTTGAAGGTGGAAGAACCAAACCTAGTTCACTTAACCTAACCTTCTGATTTTGCATTGTCCAAATCCTTGAAAATACCACTACAGAAGACAATTCGATCAGTCTGTCCACTTGGGTCGTTCCCCATCCGTGACATCACCAAGTCCTAGAATGCATATACTGTAAATATGAAATAAATATAAAATAAAAGCAAAAGAAAAAATATAGAATAACTTAGACGGATGGAATCCATGCTCTGATGTTTCTTCAGATCTTCACCGCTTATAATACTGGTGTCTGTGTATGTGATATGATTTCCTCCAAAACCATAGTTATAATTCTCGGCAAATGCAAGTATCAATGAGTTTTCCAATTTTTCATCATCTGATATGGCAACATAAGGGAATTCCACGGAGAACTCAGAACTTGTGAAAGAGAGGTGGCAAAAAGCATAGATGTTAGAAATAGAAAAACATATATGATAACTGAATGGGGTGGGGCGGGGGCAAGTAAGAATGACTGTGACTACCTTCAGTCTATCTGCTAAAGCTGGATCATCTTGCTTTAGAGATGTACAAGGATTGTAGCTAAGGGAACAATATTACTCATTGGTTAGTGCCAACTGAAGCAACAAAGCTGGAGTTAGCATCTTCAATGTAAAGAATTGGGTTTACGAATAATTTCGCAACACAGACTGAAACATAGAGAATTTGGAAAATATAATGGCCTGTTGGAATTGGTCAATATCATCGAGTAGAAATATCATCTACTTTAATTTTTTTATAGACGATCACTGCTTCGGTATAATGTGCATGTAATGCTACCACTGAATACCCAAAAGATTAATTCATAAATAGTACCAAATGGATGGGAGCCAAATAAGTACCTTCGATCCAAGAAAAAGAAGTGCAACATCAACATTCTTTTGAGGATTCTCCCTTGAACACTAACAACAAAACGACAATGCTGTGAGTTGTTAACTTCGTGTATACCAAGAACTCATAGTTCAAAAAAGTTGGATGTGAACTTAAGTTCCACCAATTGGGATATTGGAGGGGTAACCCACCGAGTTTGACCAACCACCATCCTCACAAACAGATTTAGCTAAGCTATTTGGGGAGATTGCCTGATAGTGGACTACTTCTTTAGCCTCATTGGAACAGAGTCTGGAGATGAGGGTAAATGAAACGTTATCTAAACAACTAAACCAAGATATTGTTGCTAAAACTAATGGTCGGATAGACAACACAATGAGGGAGTGGACATGCAAACAAGTTGAACAACAGTTCTGCACTACATAAGCGAACTTATGCCAACAACACAATCTCTGCTCTATTGCTCCTACATCTTAGGTTTCTACAAATATATTACTATTCTACGAGAACAAAAAGAGCAAGGGTCTAAAATTTGTAGGTTACATCAACCTCCAGCACTCTGGTTCCAAAGTACAGTGAAATTTGTTCCAATCACCGTACTCCACCCTCCGCCATCTGAATTTCACTTTGACAAAATAAGTTATACATTTTGCTATCTGTAAGAAAATGGTTTATTGGTGTAAAGCAGTACAAAATATATATATAAGCTATAATTAACCAGGGTCGGTATGGAATCATTCAATACTTAATCTACCAAGTTGCAATAGTTTCTGAGTGAAGCAGAATTCTAGAAAATCTCCCAACCTTAACAACACACATCATATCTAGTTACCCGTAGTTCTTTGGCACTCAGAGAAAGGCTGGCACCATCACCAGGGCCGCCGCCGCCGCCTGCGCAGCGACCAGCATCACCGCCACTACCACCCAGGCTATCGCCATCTGATCAAATCGAATCTAATCCGATGGATCCCCAAAACGCCCAGGGAAAAAACTAAGCAAAATCGCTGACTTCTGGGCTATCGAGCAGAGAGATATCGAGGAAATCTCACCATTTTGGAGAAGCAGGGATCTCGGATTGGAGATCGTGCTGGCTCGGTCGCTTTCAGTTCGATCCTCTCTTTGGTCGCTGCGGCTGTGGCCTTTATCGCCAACCAGCTGGGCACACACAGGGAACGCCGCGCGAGGGAACGAACGCGGCTAAAAAAAAGCGATCACAGGACCCGATCCTGTGACTTCTCGGGAGCAAGAGGGCCGCGCGTCTGAGGGGGAGCGAAATCGCCACGTGTGGCGAATCGAACGCGGGTCGCAGGGCTGCACGTGAGGGACCTCGCGCTCGCACGCGAAACCTGACCGCGAGAAAATAATTAAGGTAGGCAAGCGGCTGAGGCGACGTGGCTCAACGCTGGGCGAGCGTTTTGCTGTTCACGCGCACAGCGTGGCGCTCAGGCGCGCGGCCACGTTGCCCAAAACACGACATGGTGTAAGAAGCCGGGAAACCTTGGAGCTTTATATACGGTAGAATGTAGTGTTACTCTTTCTATACGTGTCAAATAAAGTACGTGGAGTACTATATACACCCTTCCTTCAAATTTATAAAGCTTATTTTTTGAATGGACTTGTCCATAAATATAAAACTTGCATTTAGATTTAATGAGGTATTTTATTCTATACCCCTATTTATTCTCTCTCAACCATATTTATTTATTCATTACCACTCACACAAAGTATATCTCTCATCTTTCAAGATAATTAATTGGAGGCATCTAAGTTATTTTCTCTTATACCTTTCTTAATTTCAACGCAACATTAATCCTTGTACAAAATCAAAATATGTCTTATATTTTTTAACATAGGGAGTACATGGCAAGCTTATATTACGGCACTAAGAGCAACTACAATAACAAAGTCAATCACTTACTTCATCTCTCATCTATATCACATAGAGTAACCAATAGAGTCAGCTTGTACAATAACCATCTCTAAAGGTTGTCTCTAAAGAAACACTAAAGCATTTAATTTAGACATTCAATACTAACTTCATCTTTATGGCTATTGGCAAAGCACCTATGTTTCCGTACGATGCTTGCTACTAAATAAGAGTCAGCTCTCTTCTTTTTATTTTTTTCTCACTCTTTCACATAGTACAAAACTAATGTGTCTATGTTAAAAGTAAGCTAATGTGGTATTATTGTACTTGCTTTAAGGGAAGAGTTAAATAGCACTAATGGAAAATTAATCAAGCAATCAGTAAGGAGTTGGACTACCCTGGTATCGCATTCTTTATTAGTTTGTGGCGCTAGCTAGCTCCTGCGCAAAGTTCAAAAATTCGGAGAATTTTCGTTGAAATCTCGAATTTCGGGCCACCACGAAATCCAAACCAACCGGATGAATTTTTAAAAATGAAAACTTTGAAATTGCTACAGTAATTTCTCCGGAATTTTGGGTATAAAACCCGGATGTAGATGTTTTAAGGCCAGATTTGACGAGAATTACATCAGTAACCCAAAAGAAGGTGATTTTTTATGATAATTTGTTAAAAAATGTATTTTTTGAGATATTTTAAAATTTTGATAGAAACACTATCAGAATTTTATAAAATTGAAAAGCTTTGTCATGCTACGAAAAATTTATGGTACCAACATAATAAGTACAGGATCATACAAAAAAATTTAAAATATTTTAACTTCATTTATTATCTTTTAAAAATAAAAAACAAAATTAGTATAAACGAGGTAATAACAGTGTCAGAATTTTATAAATTTTTTCATGTCTGATCATGGCCTAAATTTTTTTGAGAGATTAAAAATTCCCTCATAACCATTGTGTAAAAGTTTCAAAAAATTTAAACCTATTTTGGTTGCGCAATCAAAAATTGTATACAGTACAAGCACACGCTCTGAATTCCGAAAACTGTGAAGTACGATATTCACAATTTTTGGGATTTTTTTATGGTTGATCATGATGTCAAAATTTTATGAGAACATCATCAATTCTTTCCATCTATCTACAAAAATTTTCATAATTATTGCATGCTCGGAACTATGCAAAAAAAGTACTCTGAGTAACACTTCCACATTTTTTGGGAATTTGTTAAGGCTGATCATGATCTCAAAATTTGATGGGAATATAATCAATACTTTGCAACTATCCAAAAAAGTTTCACAATTTTTGCATGCTTACAACTACGAATTTTTTTTTTGGGAAAAAACACCATGGCTAGGATTTGAACCGAGGACCTTGTGTTTGCTAGACTTGACATTTACCACTAAGCTAGAGTCATTGGTGTCTTTTAGGATTGAGAATTAAGTGTTTTTATACATGTGAGACATCGTGGTTTTAAAGGGTCCTTAATCATTAGTTTCTGCTTCACAAACTGATCGAGCACTCCATCGTCACTTTACTCTGGTTCTTCACTCCCCCAACCACAAGCCTCATCTACTCTCTCCAATCCGGCTAAAGTCCAGCCAAATCCGGCCATGTCTGGCCAATAGGAGCAGTGTTTCGGCACGTAGGAGCGAAATTTCAGGTTGAAGAAGCAAAATTTCGGCCAAAACAGAATTTTGCCAGTGAGTTACTTTTGCACAGACCTTGATTTATTTTCAGCATAGATGTATTGTAGTCTGAAGAATGAAGATCAAGTAGAGAGTCTCATTATTAAACAACTATTTTTCTAGTTTAGAACATGACCTAATGACCTATATATTGAGATCATTTGCTAACAACTTTTGTGACTGGATGACCGTGATTTAAAAATGTTACTTGTCCTTTGTGCTTCAAGAGTGAGTGAAAGCATCTAGGGCCCCCCACTCAATTCGATTTGGTTTTGGAAATTAATGACAATCAATGTTAAGGGACTAACATTTTCAATTGAGTATTTTGATAATAGGTTGTCCAAATATTGATGAACATGGGAGCATGAAATGGGTAAAGAAGGAAAGCATGCGTCAATGACAAAGATGACCAAGGTATAAAATTTAAGGAGTTTTCATAGTCTTTTGCCGATCTCGTGGTTTGAAGAAAAGATCGGTTTGCTAGATTAGGCGTCGTACTATTAAGAGGGGTTATTGCCGCTTGATCGATGTCGGAAAATGTTTAGAGGCTCAATATTTATGCATTTAGACAAACTATGTGGGTTGCATATAAAGAAATATCTTTTGTGGAGAAAAGAGATGAAAATGCAGAGCTATTGGTGGAGTAGGCGGTATGATGCGATCGAGACTTCACCAGTGTGGAAATAATGAGAGCGGTTCCTCGGGAGGGTATTGAGCTATAAGGCCCCATTTTTATAATGAATATCAAAAATGGATACCATGTGCATCTGATACTAATCCCATGATCGTGAGCTAGTACGCACAAATACAAATTGATACCACAGTCATACACAAACTTTATTACACAGTGAAAGTAAGGTTACATAATATTTTTACAATACCAAAAGTAAAACTACAGTGGAGACAACTTCTTGTAGTATGCCTTTTTAACCCATTGTTCCACAGGCAACTGACAAGGGAAAATCCTTAGAAAAATTCATCGTTACATTTCTTGTATCCTGCATCAACGTATGAGTCGTCGGTAATCGATTCTTCACCTAAAAATATCAACATAGGCAAGTTGAGTACTTTCGTACTCAAGACTTTGCAATTCCTAAAATACATGTCGGTCATTTCAATGGACGGCTATTAAGGTTAATTCTGCGAAAACCATTTGAAAAATAAATACGAATAATAAATTGTAGTAAATTTGCTTAAAAGCAGATTAGTTAAAATGACAGTAAGTAAGTGCGAGTAAATAAAAATTTTGAATCTGGCTAAAATGACCATAATCAAACCAGTTCTACTGACACACAGTAGAGTTCACCAACAAACGGTAGAAACCGCATTTTATGAAAATAAACAAAACTGCTAACTATGTGATGACTTTACCAAGTGTCTATTACTGCGGGCGAGGCTAATCGATTAGTTTTACACTCTGCAGAGGTATACAGCTTTCCCCACAAGACATGATAGACTCTTTGAGCAATCGATATTTGCACACTTCCTTTGGTGTGCCGCAGAGAGTCATGTTATAACTGTTACATTATTTAATCCTGACTTTGCACCAAAGACGATGACGATAAACCCATTCGTGGCGTAAGAACTCGAGCATAGAAATGATGGAACTACCCACGATGTATGCGTAACCGTTATATTGGTAGACGTTTATTCCATGATCACCTCGGTGTGGACGTCCCGTCGAGCAATTCATTAAGAAACAGCTCGTACTACTCCGGCCTTCCAAGTGCAAAGCCAATTTTAAACAACTTAATAAGTTAGAGCTGTCCCATACCAGCACTTGTGGTTGTATGATAATTCTTGGCCTGAAAACAACCCATAGTTCGGTCCTTAACTCGACACGGGCAATAATCTCCACCCTACACTACGTGCAAAGACATGCACTCCCGGCTATTGCCAATAATTGCCTGCATCTAAACCATAGTTTTATTTTCATTTTTGCAACCAAAATACCAACCATAAAAATGGTCATACCCATTTAAATGTCATATCCAACATTTTTAACCATGTCGATGTTTTACTTTTATTTAAGCATGGCTAAGCATGACACTAGATGTGAGTAACCCAAATTGACATCACATATTATCTACGTCATTCTAGGGTTATCAAGGTTCACTTTTTCCTACTTATTAAGGAAGTTCTATAAGAACTCTGGTACAACTACCATTACCCGTAATATAGCAGACTTTAAAAAAATAAAGTATGCATTAAAACATTTAATGAAAACATTTATAAAACTGGGATCAATATGATCAAAGGGATGCTTGCCTTATTGATTTTCCTCGACGTCGAACTCTTGTTCGTCGAATGTACCGGGTTCGTCGGGTTCTACACGTCATATGGCGATACATAGCAAATACCAAAATTTAATAAGGCCAAAAAGAAATTAGATGGAAATATTCAAATAAAATAACTTCATAATTCAGAAGTGATTGCATGAATTATTTGTTCTATTTGCAACTTAAAGATTTAGTTTATTTGGATTATTATTATTGCATCATTTTACCACATATTTAATAACTCAAAATTTTCTTATAACAAACCCTAAGTATTTTTACATATTCTGGTTCCTGAAGTTACAAGGAATCTAACAAAATTAATTTTACTAAATTTGGTGGTCATTTGCAAAAATTCCATGAATAACATATTTCTAACCCTTTCTTTAAATTTGAATTCAAAATTCAAATAAGATTCAATTCTGAAATATTTTTACATATTCTGAATTTACATGATTTTAGATGAATTTAGAAATTTATTTCATCAAATTTGGACAGTTAGTTCAAAAGATATTCGAGTTTGAATACTCTAGGTTTTGGAAAAATACTGAAAATTAGAAATATGCCGAAAATGGAAAGTACGCTTTCACTGGGAAAACGCGCTTCCCCTTATTTGGTTGCGTCGGCCGGGACGCGGACAGGTCGGGCCCATCGGGCAGCGGCGTGAGCCACATGTGTGCGACCGACGCGTGGGCCTGCGCAGCTACGCGGCATGCGAGGCTGACAAGCTGGGTCCGCAAGTCGGGCCGAGCGACACTACCGTGATGTTGGCCCACCGGTCGATGGTGCGGCAAGACACAAGCCCAGTAGCGCGCGATCGACGGTTGGGTCCCGCTGATGTCACCACGGCAACACGCGAGAGGCTGACCGGCCGGGCCCGCAAGGTAGCGACTTGGCTCAGCGCGAGCTGCTGACAACCATAGCCCGCTTGGCAGTGACCCAGAACAGGGGCGGCACGGCCGAGCTCGCCGGCGGCGAACTGGTGTCGGAGCGGCGGAATGGGTTCCGCTCCAAGCATCTGCATGACCGTGCACACACGTGGGTAGTGGCGCGGCGACCGGAGATGGCCGGGAAGGAGGTCGGCACTGGCGAGGGGCGGCGATGGCTATGGCCAACCGGCGACGAGGTAAGAACAAGCGCTCCCGTAGCTCATTTCCACCTCTGACAGTATCTACGAGGCACAACGGTTTCGATTTTGGCGTTAGACAAAGAAATGGGGCATCGGGTGCAGCTCTCATCGTGCAAGGGCGGTGGCGGCGAAAGAAGCTCGACGCGGTGGCTCGTCGGAGAAGAACGATCCAAATTGAGGTTGGGGACAGGTTCCTGGGGTGGTGAGGATGCTTCACGCTTGATGATTCGGGGAATGGCTCGGCGAAAGACTAGTTTGGGCGATTTCCCCTTTTCGGGTGCTTGGCCGGAGTTGAGGAAGAAAGAGGGAAATGACGGCGGAATGAGGCAACCGGGGAGAAGAGTAGCTGGTTGCGACGGCTTGTGATGCTTTTATAAGGTGGCTCGGGTCGGTTGGCGCGACGCGAAAGAATCGAGCGTAGCGACGTCGGCGAGAGAACAATGAGAGAGAAAAGAAGACGCCAGAGAAGAGGTCGACACGCTGGGGCGGATGGCGATGGAGCCGACATGCCCGGTGGTGACAAGCCGCCCACAAGTCGTGAGAGATCCCAGAGAACTCGTACCAAGGCTCGGATGTGAACGGGATTTCTTCAACAATTCGAACCGCCATTTGAACTTTGATTTTTCTAAAAAATTTATCTAAGTCGAAAGATAATTACCACTTCCATTAAAATTTTTACCATTTTATGTTCTTTGTAGAATTTTAATTAATTCGACAATGCAATCTGTTGCTTTTTGCCAATTTTGTTTTTCATTTAATTTATGATCAAAATTAAATTAATGTTTTGTAAAACTTTTTATTAAAGTCTGGAATGGTATTCTACACCTTATTTAAATTTTCCTTTTTTATTTATTAATATTTAATTTTTAATAATTCTGACATTACTATTTTCCAATTTATTTCTACACTATTTTTGAATTTTTACAATTATAAAATGAATTAGTAAATATATGATATTTTTACAGGAGGTTGATACTGTACTTATGTCAGCAGGGTAAAAATCTTGAGTTATGATAACTTCCTGATATTTCTACAAAATTCTTTTACCATTTTACCCTGACTTTTTCTCACATGATTTGCTTTGATTAAATTATATTTTATTTAGTCCAGCTCTTCCACCGACTTAATCTGGCTGTGGAGAGCCCTTAGATTTTTGTTATGACTTTGGTAAATTTTTGTTGGCTTGGCATTTTTACTTTTTACTTTTACCATTTTACTATATCCTTTAATTCACTTTCTTTTATTAAAGGAAAGCCAAAAGAATATCCAATAAATCCAGAAATTTCAGAATTAATACACAAAAGATTTTTAATTCATTTTTATTTATTTCATTAATTTTGAGGCTGTTACATAGCGATATGATCGGGGACCTTCGGTCATACTGATGAAGCGGTATGACCAGGACCTTCTCCTATCATGTGACCAACGATCAATGATAGTGCATTTAATGCATCAGAGCGACTGCTATTATTGAGGGCGGTCATACCGACCAAGGGCGATATATGACCTCTTAGAACGATTTTAGCCAACTTTTGATCAACGGCTATATTTGGTTGGTGAGGGTTATAAATACCATCACCTGCATTCTAGAGCAAGTTTTAGACTTCATTGAACATCCTTGAGCTCTAGAAAGTCTCCTACTCATTTGTGGGCATTAAATTCTCATTTGGTGAGAGTTAAGAGCAAAATTGAGTGGTGCATTTAGTGTTGAGCCTCTAGACACTCAATTCGACCTCAAGCAAGAGTCAACACCTATTACTCTTGGAGGTTGCCGCCTCCTAGACGGCTTGGAGGCGTGTGGCATCGGTGATATTCTCAAAGAAGCTTGTGAGAAGGCCCGATCGATTGTAAAGGCAAGGAGCTCGCCTAACCGAAGTGGTGAAGAGCTACCACGAGTGATCGAGGAAGGCTCAAACGGGTGGAGCCAGCTTGAAGTTGTTCAAGTCACCTCAACGTGGAGTAGGGAAGATCGGCAAGTCTTCGAGACCACAGGATAAAATTTTTGTCTCTCATTCTTTTTTGATTTGTTTTTATCATTCTTGTGCTCAATTTCATTTCTAGCAAAACTGAGTAGATTATTTGTACTTAGAATTATTTATTGCTCTACTTGAATCTATACTCCTTTATAATGCACGTAAACATTCTTTTCTATGTCCACCCCAAATAGTGCATCCCACTAGAGATGGCCCAACATTTGTGCACCCAGCGAAACGTTCCCTGAAACTTGCCTCCATCAAAATTAACCTCTCAGATCTTTCCTTAGCTTTACTCACCCACATCCGACGGCCATTATTTAGTGTGTCTAATCATCCCTGTGGACCACAACAGACCTCCCCCACTTACATATTTGGAAGGAGAGCGAATCAAATAAGGAAATAAATAAGGAGGATCCGCATGCAAGGAAACCAGACTTGAATTTTTTACTGGCCAAAATTGCACGTACTACATATTTGGAAGGAGAGCAAATCAAACAAGGAAATAAAAAGGGAGGATCCGCATGCAAGGAAACAAGACTTGAATTTTTTATTGTCCTAGCATTGTGATCGTATTTTTTTTAATATGACCTTCTCGAGATTTTTTACTGGTCTAGCCCCATAGAGCCTAATTTCAGTATACGAAGAGCGCTGAATTTTTATTTTCATTTTTATCTAAGGAACCAACGGTCTGTGAGTCTTTAATTTTTTTCAATTTTTCTCGCGGAACCGGTGCGGCATGAAACCTCGCTTTAATTTTATCCTTTTTCCTTGCGGATCCAAAGGTCACGAGCCGCACGCTTTATTTTTCCACATTTTTTTGAAATCATCCCTGTGGCCCACAACAGATCTTCCCTCACCTCCAGCATCAACAAGGAAAAGGAAACAAACGTCCTGGAAAAGGAAAGGACCATACATTACGTGCTAGGAAAAGGAAACCGGGAGATGGGGCAGCGCGGCCGAGAGATTGCACGCGGCGGCCGGGAGAACGCAGGTCTGCAATGGCTCCACGGTCGCCATTGGTGGCTTTGCCGACGCGGCGAGGTTGCTGGTCCGCGACCTCGCGGCCGCCGTGCCTAGGCAAATTTATAATTTAATTTTTTTTTGAAAATAATTTTATTAAGTACAAAATAATCGAAAGTTTTTTTGAGAATTTTTCTAGAACTTTTTAACCTAACGTGCTATCTTTTCAAAAATCCTTCTATATTTAAAAAAAATGAAGGCAACCCACCTATAGCTTCTTCTAGCTGCAGTCCAGACCAGAGAAGCTTCTTCTCTTCCCTCCCTCCATTAAAGCAAGAAAGAAGCTCCAAAGCTTCATCAATCCCGCACCAAATCTCCTCTTTCCATCTATGGTGTTAATTCCCAAATTTAGTGCTCTCATCGCCAAAATTTCCTCCCAATCTGATTTGATCCCAAATTATGGTTTCCATAAATATGCTTGTTTCGGGCTATAAAAGCCGTGAGCTCTCCTCCACCCCATCGCATTGCGTAAATCCCCAAGTGCTCCCTCTTGTAAAGATCGCCGGATTTTGGAGGTAACCCAAGCCATCACCGTCATCTTTCCCGGCGAAATTCACCGCAACCGTGACTCCTCCCCCACAGGCGCCGATGCCAGCGATCTCGCCGCACCAGTGCCGACCCACTGCGATCGGCCGGCCACCCCTGGCCTTCCCTCCCCCTTGCACTGGTCAAGCCCAGAGAGCACGCTATTCTCTCTGTGGAAGCTGCAAAAAAAATAATCTGTAATCAAAAAATTCTTTTTTCTTTCTCTTTCTTGATTTAAAATCTTTCGGGAGCATGTTTTTGCCTATTCGACCTCTATTTAGTTCCGTTTTTCTTTCTAAATTCATTTAAAATTCTAAATTTCTCTTTTATTATTAAGTGTTGTATTCATATTTATCTTCTCATTTAATTGATAAGCGGGTGTATTGCTGTCGTAACGTTAGCACAGGCACTATACTAGTTACTAAAGTGTTTGGTGATCACTAGAGTTTATAGTTGTAAATTTGCAATTATTGCTATTATAGCTTAGTGATTTAATTAATTACAAATTAGAATTGAAAAAATTTAAAAACCTCCTATTCACCCCCCTCTAGTCGGTTATCCTTGATCCTACAATGAGTGAGACTCAGAGAGAGATGCATGGATCAAGAAAGCAGCTTCAAAAGCATTGATCAAGAAAGCTTCTTTGTGCTCAAGGAATTAGGCACAACAATCAGTTTGCATTTGTGTTTTCTCCAACGATGCGCAGCAACAATTCACTGTCACAAGTTATTAGTATATTTTTCGCTAGTGATTAATCATATAGGTCAATTGAATTGATTGTAGACCGTAACACTAAACTTTATGTGGCCTTTATTTTGCAGTGTAGTTTTAGGTTTGTAGCTTAATCTTACAAGCAAGAAAAGGAACGATCAAGCGTGTAATGCCCCGCAAGCAACTTAACAGTATGTAATACAATCCTTTCAATTTTATCTCATTGCCTCATTGGCATCTTTTGTGTTCCGTTGCAGGCTCTCGTGATGGTAGATCGTGAGGGTACCATATGAGAGCACAGGGAGCGCGTCAGCCCCCAATCAAAGTGTAGCTACTGCAGCCATGTTATCGGACAGCCAGCGTGCTAAGCGAAAAGGAAAAGCACCTAGTGATGATGAGCCTGTTGTCGGCAGTGACGATGAAACGGATACACCTTCTGATAATGTGCGATGCCTCGATGTAGCTCAAAGAATAAGCCAGGACTCTCTCGACGATGATGGGACAGAAACCGATCGGTATACTATGCGCCTCCATTCACAGTCACAATTGCTAGCAGGATCACAACATAGGGGCAGCTCACAGAGGCAGACCCGTAGTAAGGGGAAGGGCGTATCGAGTGGTGGGGGTGGGCGGCAAGCAGCACAGCCACAGGATGATGCAGGCTCATGGTGTAGTAGCCAGTCTGTAAGGCCCCTATTTTTGATAATGAATACCAAAAATGGATACCATGTGCATACAGTACTAGTCCCATGATCAGTATCTAGTACGCATAAATACAAATTGATATCACAGTCATACACAAACTTTATTACGCAGCGGAAGTAAGGTTACATAATATTTTTACAATACCAAAAAGTAAAACTGCAGTGGAGACAACTTCTTATAGTATGCATTTTAACCCATTGTTCCACAGGCAACTGACAAGGGAAATCCTTAGAAAAATTCATCGTTAAATTCCCCGTATCCTGCATCAACGTATGAGTCGTCGGGGTAATCTGATTCTTCACCTAAAAACATCAACATAGGCAAGTTGAGTACTTACGTACTCGCAAGACTTTTACAATTCCTAAAATACATGTAGGTCATTTCAATGGATGGCTATTAAGGTTAATTTGCAGAAAATCAGTTTGAAATGTAAATACAGAATTGTAATAAAATTTGCTTAAAAGCAGATTAGTAAAAATGACAGTAAGTAAGTGCGAATAAATAAAAAATTCGAATCTAGGTAAAATGACCATAATCAAAACCAGTTCTACTGACACACGGTAGAGTTCACCAACACACGGTAGAAACCGTATTTTATGAAAATAAACAAAATCGCTAACTATGTGATGACTTTACTAAGTGTCCATCATCATGACGCCTTGACTAATCGATTAGTTTTACACTCTGCAGAGTATACGACTTTCCCACAAGACATGACTGACTCTTTGAGCAATCGATATTTGCACACTTCCTTTGTGTGCCGCAAAGAGTCATGTTATAATCTACATTATTTAATCCTGACTTTGCACCAGCACGGTGACGACAACCCATTTTGTGGCGAAAGAACTCAGAGCATAGAAATGATGGAACTCCCCACAATATGGCCTACACCATTATATTGGTAGACGTTTATTCCATTATCACCTCAGTGTGGACGTCCCGTCGAGCAATTCATTAAGAAACAGCTCGTACTACTCCGGCCTTCCAAGTGCAAAGCCAGTTTTAAATAACTTAATAAGTTAGAGCTGTTCCATACTAGCACTTGTGGTTGTATGATAATTCTTAGCTTGAAAACAACCCATAGTTCGGTTCTTAACTCGACACGGGCAATAATCTCCACCCTACACTACGTACAAAAACATGCACACCCAGCTATTGCCAATAATTGCCCGCATCTAAACCATAGTTTTATTTTCATTTTCCAACCAAAATACCAACCATAAAAATGGTCATACCCATTTAAATGTCATAATCAACATTTTTAATCATGTCATGGTTGTATGTTCATTTGAGCATGGCTAAGCAAGATACTAAGTGTGAGTAACCCAAATTGACATCACATATTGTCTACGTCATTCTAGGGTTATCAAGGTTCACTTTTTCCTACTTATCAAGGAAGTTCTATAAGACTACTGGTACAACTACCATTACCCGTAATATAACAGACTTTAATAAAATAAAGTATGCATTAAAACATTTAATGAAAGCATTTATAAAACTGGGATCAATATGATCAAAGGGGATGCTTGCCTTGTTGACTTTCCTCGACGAATCGTCGAATACACCGGGTTCGTCGGGTTCTACACGTCGTACGGTAACACATAACAAATACCAAATTTCAATAGGACCAAAAAGAAATCAGATGGAAATATTCAAATAAAATAACTTCATAATTCAGAAGTGATTGCAAGAATTATTTGTTCTTAGTTGCAACTTAAAGATTTAGTGTATTTGGATTATTATTATTGCACCATTTTACCACGTATTTAATATCCCATTTTTTTCTTATAACAAACCCTAAGTATTTTTGCATATTCTGCTTCCTGAAGTTACAAGGAATCTAACGAGATTTATTTTACTAAATTTGGTGGTCATTTGCAAAATTTTCATGTATGACATATTTCTAACTCTTACTTTGAATTTAAATTCAAAATTCAAATAAAATTCAATTCTGAAATATTTTTACATATTCTGAATCTACATGATTTTATATGAATTTAAAATTTTATTTCACACAATTTGGACAGTTAGTTCAAAAGATATTCAAGTTTGAATACTCTAGATTTTGAAAAATACTGAAAATTAGAAATATGCCGAAAACGGAAAGTACGCTTTCACTGGGGAAAGTGCGCTTTCCCTTTTCAGCGATATCGCGCCGAGGCGCTGACAACCGGGGCCTATCTGGCAGCGGCT
Organism: Otatea glauca; assembly: GCA_036346275.1. Lineage (NCBI taxonomy): Eukaryota > Viridiplantae > Streptophyta > Magnoliopsida > Poales > Poaceae > Otatea > Otatea glauca. The sequence goes on along the minus strand of JAYEVK010000051.1, from coordinate 17,046 downwards.
TACGCCGCCGCGCAGCGCGGGCCGCGGTGACGGCGAGGGGCACAATGGGCGGCTACCGCGGCTCGGCCACGAAGCGATCGACCAACGGCCCGCTAGTCGAGAATGCATCTCGCGTTAGGCGCGTCACGGTGACGGCTCGGGCCGCTTAGCGGTGACCAGTAGTAGGGCGCGGCAAGGTGAGCTCGCCGTGGCAAACCAAAGATCCTGGCGGCGAATCGATTCCACCATAGGCACCAGTGGACCCGTGCGCACTGCGTGGCGAAGCGGCGCTAAGAACCGAGATGGCCAGGAAGGGTGGTTCCATCGGCGAGGGGTGGCGGTGCTCATGGCTAACCGGCGTTACTGCAAAATTAGGCTTCCCCGAGCTTGAAGATCACCTCTACGAGCATCAGTGAGCCTCAGGGACCTCGTTTCTAGCTTTGGTTCGAAGAATGAGTAACCGGAGAGGGTTCTTACCGTGCGCGGTGGCGGCGGAGGAAGAAACGGGGCGCGACAGCTTGCTGGGGCAGAGGGGCTCGAACCAACGGCGTGGACGAGCTCTGGAGTTGCTGGGATGCTTCGGCTCAGATGAATTGGGCTAGGGCTGAGTGGAACAACAAAATGGCGATTTTTCCCCTTTTCGGGTTTTGCCGGAGACGGGGAAGAAGAGTGGGCGAGGCTGCAAAATGGCGCAGCTGGGGCAAAGAGCAGCGGCTTGAGGCGGCGCGCGATGCTTAAATAGGGCGACGGAGTCGGTTGCAGCACAGGGCGACGAAAGACCGAGATGGCTCGGTCACTCTGCGCTGTCGCCGGCGAGAGAGAGCAGAGAGGGGGATGAACGCGCGAGAAAGGGGCTGACACGCGGGGGCCATATGGCAGCGGGATCGGTTGGCTCGGCTGGCTGACAAGCCGGGCCCACAAGTCAGCGAGACAAGAAAAGAATTCGGCCGAAGGCTCGGGACAGAATGGGACTGTTACGGTGGTTTCGTTAGTCAAACCGACTCGAAATTTTATCAAACTTTTATCCTAGGTCGGAAAGGAAATTATAAGACCCATTTAAAATTTTCACCATTTTATAATGAATGTAGAATTTTAAATAATTCTAACAATGCAACTGTTGTTGTTCTGTCAATTATGTTTTTCATTTAATTTATGATATAAATGAGGTTAATATTTTATAAAAAAATTGAGATCCTTAAATAGTATTTTACACCTTATGTGAAATTTTCAGATTTTATTTATTAATATTTGATTTTTAATAATGCTGACAATACTATTTTCCAATTTATTTCTTCACAGTTTCTGAATTTTTAAAATTATAAAATGAATTAATAAATTTATTATATTTTTACAGGAAGTTGATACTGTGCTTATGTCAGCAGGATAAAATTCTTGACTTAGGAGAACTTACCGAGAATTCCACACAATTCTTTTACCATTTACCCTGACTTTCTTTTCACATGATTTGCTTTGATTAAATATTATTTTAATTAATCCAACTATTCCACCGACTTAATCTGGCTGTGGAGAGCCCTTAGATTTTTGTTATGACTTTGGTAAAAAAATTGACTTGGTATTTTTACTTTTTACTTTTACCATTTTACTATATCCTTTAATTCACTTTCTTGTATTAAGGAAAAGCCAAAAGAATATCCAATAAATCCAGAAAATTCAGAAATAATACACAAGAGACTTTTAAATTTACTTTTATTTATTTTATAATTTTGAGGCATTACGATCTTTGACCATTTGAGCTACCCAACTGAGCATATTGGGTACGGTTACAGACAGAGTTATAATGGATCAAGCATCTCTTGCCAGTTTGACTACACTGATCCATACACCGATCCGTACACACGACACTCATCTGTCAGTGTCGGGTTCCTTTACCAGCTCAAAAATTATAGCGGCTGGATGGCTCATTATAGCGACTAGATGGCTCATTACGAACATTGAAAGTCCGCAGCTCGCAGCGATATGACCTGAGAAGAATACAAGCAACAATACGAGAGGAGGTATCATGAGGTCATTGTCGATAACAAGGAGGTGGAGTTTCAACCACAGGCGTACTACTACTCGTAGGTACATCATGCAAATATAAATTGATTTTATTGTGATGCAAATATGTGATAAATTCTCATATGTATCGATTTGGTTTCGTGCCTATTAATTGTCATGCAAATATACATTGATTGTTTCCAATTGTGACTCTCAAACTCCGAATTTCAGTCGAAATGCTGCCAAAATTTCTAACTTCAAAGATTTATAATCATATAAAAAATTTAAGACGAGGTTAATGATGCATCACAACCATCCAATCAAAATTTCAAAATTTTCTAACGTACTTTCAACCATTTTCGATCGGAACATTACCGCTGTACAAATTTTTACAAATTCCTCAAGATTCACCATCACCTGAAAATTTTATGGATAGATTATTGATATGTCAGAATCATGCATAAAAAAATCAAATATTTCTGACGTGGGTTGTCCCTTTTTTCATTCGGTTCAAAATTGCCGGTCAGCGTTTTATTAGGACAGTAGCAATGTTTGAATTTTTAAAAATTACACAAACTTCAGAATTATCTGAAATTTTTTTGCAATATCATCAATATGTCAGGACTTTCCAAAAAATTCAAAATTTTTCATCGTCGTTTGACTCACTTTTCTGCTAGTGAAAAAATGCTAACATTTCGGATATTTCACCCAAAATTTTGGGTTATTCGGTTGAATTTTGGGATTTCTCGATTTCAAATGGATCGGATTTGAATTTTGGTTTTCAAATTTCACCCAAGATTTGTCCAAAATAACGAGATTTCGATGAAATTTCATATTTCGGGGCTAAGCGAGATTTTATCCGAAAACGAAATTTGAATCCTTGCTCCTGCACGTCGAGGACTAGAAAATGATAGCTAGATTCCCCGAACCTTTTATTGTTGTAGCCCTTTGGCTGTCCTTTTTTATGAAAATATCCACTAGTGTGATGAAATTGCGGAAATGGCCCCCTCTAGGCAAATCCAGCAATCGGCTTGCGCTAATTTTTTTTAATATATTTTCATTGCTTTCCATCGGAACCAGACCGCTAAATTGTTTTTAAAATATTTTGTCATTGCTTTCCAGCAGAACCAATCCGCTGTTTTTTTTTAATATTTTTTCATTGCTTTCCAGTGGAATCAAACCGCCGGATATTTTTAAAAAATTCGACGCACATGAGAGTATATTTTTTAATTCCAGCGGAGGGGTCCACTGGATTCTCACGTCTGCATGTTGAGACCTGCCCTTTGAATCACTGAGTCTGCATGTTGTCACACCAGAGGCTGCATGAAAAATTGAAAAAAATAAGCGCTTTGGTTTCGCTGGAAAACTTTGTAAAAACAATACTCTCCCGTGCACCGAATTTTTTTAAAAATATCCGGCGGTTTGGTTCCGTTGGAAATTAATGAAAAACTATTATAAAAATATTCAGCGGACTGGTTTCGCTCAAAAGCAATGAAAAAACATTTTAAAAAAATTCGGCGCAAGCTGACTGCTAGATTTGCCTCGAGGGGGGTTATTTTCACAATTTCATCACATCAATAGCTATTTTCAGAAAAAAGGACAGCCAAAATACTACAGCGGTAAAAATTTCAGATTCTCCTGCTTGGAAGTTTTTGATTCACTACTCTCCCTACATCAAATGAAAACACTGACACAGCTATTTAAATTCCTACGGAGCTCACTGTATAGCTTCGATAGGAGTCAACTTCAAGGTTCATTTTATTCTTTTTTTATTGCACGTGCAAAGATCACCTAGTTTTAAAATGTTCCCTATTTCTTATGACCTATAGCTACATAGTATACTCGTACATACATTTTAATTTGTCAAATCATTTAGGCCCATTGTGAAATCTAATTGAGTCCCCAAAAAAAAGAGACTTGATAAATACAATTTATTCTTAATTGAATCGAATAGTTAGTATTTATTACTTGATGACCTTTTTCTGAATCTAGGGATTCTTTGATTTGATGATTTGCTCGATGGCAGTGCAAGATTTAGGACTACTGTAGTATGCATACATTCCAACTTTTTTGGAGAGAGAACGCAAACATTCCACCTCTTCTGTTGATCTGCCACAAAAGGAAAAAAAGTCAATATAACATCTTAAAACTTTACTCGAAAAGTTCATTCGGTATCTCTAACTACGAAATCAGACATTTGACCACCTGAACTTTGCAATTCCATTCAAATAACATTATGACCCGATTTCGTATAGTGGTATTGCTAGTGAGGAGTGGGCGATTTTGCTATATAGCATGATATGTTGGTCAAGTTTAGATAAATAACAGTTGTGGCTCATATGGACCTCTCTTTCAAATCGAAATAGAGAGGGAGCTACAGAGGCCGATAGCTGTAGAAGCATGATTGGAAGCTCGGCGAGGAAGAAGTCTAAGTGGGCCCCACCTATCATTGACTTAACTTAGCTAGTATGTTATCCTCGTAACAAAACCGGTCACTCATTCGTCACACAGTAATACCATTGTGCGAAACCGAGCTAAGGTGTTATTTGAGCCGGATTGCAAAGTTTAGGAAATCAAATACCTGGTTTCATAGTTCAGAATACTGGATAGACTTTCGATCAAAATTCAGGATATTATATTAGCTTTTTCCGCCACAAAATGGTTTTTTTTGGTAGTGGTAATATCGATTAGTCGATTGCATGGGCTGTGTTGTAAAAATGAGATCGGCAAAGATATTTTTACGGAAGAGGCTACACAAAAATAAAATAAGCCCAAATTAGCCCATGCGACGTAGCATATATGATATATCACCATTACGCATCCACCCATTGCACCGAAAGCGTGTGCCGAAAATCAGCATCGCAGGAGAACAAACAGGCGCTGAAAGTTTTTTTTCCGGTTCCCCGAAGAAACTTCTCAGGTATTTCTAATCAAGAAGACAGAAACGACGACTGTCACGGCAGTACGCTTTAATCAGGTGCAAATCTATTCGATTATTCTAAAACCGGTAGGCCAGAAACCAGCTGAGTGTACGAGCAATAAAGACGGCCGGCCCATCTTTAGAGGAGTTCACCCAGACTAACCTAGCCTAGCCGGCCGTTGAACTCCCGGGCTAGTAGCTCGATGGTCTCAAGATGGAGTGTTCAGACGGAGAAGCAGTAATAATTTTTATACTGCTAGTGTTCAGACCAAAGCAAAGCAATACACACCTGCTGTATGCAGGCATGTAATGGTGATACCGAGAGAGTCCGCGCCGTCAAATCATCACGGGCTGCCTGTGGAGGTCGCTGCAATGGCGGCGGATTGGTCTTCTGCTGCGCTGCGCTGCAGCCGTGTTGGGTCGGAGCTCGGGGCGGCAGCAAACCCGGACAATGACCTTGCTCAAAGCGTCAGGGACCAGCCTTCAATTGGCCTGTGAGCTAAGAGGCGTTGAGCTTTGGGCTACTGATCCACCGGCTCACTAGCTAAATGGGCTGACGCGTGCGCGCGGCCTGCCTTCTCATTCCTGACCCAACAGCCGAGGAATTTTTTTATTTAATATTTATTTTTATTCTTTTTCAAAACTATGCGTCCGAATGAAAAAATGACAAAAATGCTCTCGTCGCCGTGTATGGGCGATCGCTTCATACAGGCGATAGCCCTGCCACCGTTAACGCCCAGATTAGCGGCCGCTTGTGGGCCCCCATCGCCTCTCTGTAGGCGATCGCCCTCTGAGGCGGCACAGACCGTATGAGTTTTTTTTTAGTTTTGTTTTGTAATTACTATATGCTTTTTAATATAAACCTCGTAACTTTTGTTAGGAGTGTCCAAATTAAATGAAACTTGTTTCTAAATTTAAATTTTGGAATGAAGAATTAGTTGTTTCTAAATTTAAATTTTGGAATGAAGAATTAGAGTGTAAAATAAAAATCCATGTGTTGTTTGCGTATTTTTTTTTATTTGAGTTGAATGCTAGGCTCTAGCTGGGATTGTGAAGGAATTATAATGTGTGTTGATCCATAATTCATGAAATAAATAGAATAAGTTACTACAACCTTATGCACTTCATTTTGCAAAAATATCTAAATATGATTGCATTTTGAATAAAAGATGGCTAGTTTAAACCCTTTATAACAATCATTGTTCAAGCAGTTAGAATAATATCTCGAACGACCTCAAAACTTGATGAACCGGTTTTGTTGCATTCTTGGGCTTGCATAGGTCACAATTATGTAAAAATATTTAGATGTCACTTTAGGTCGCACTATTTTATTGTTGTCCTAACATGCAATCGGTAAAACATGAAAATTGCCAGATCTTTATAAGCGATGGTAAAACTCGATGAAATCGATATGACGAACCGAAAATGCTATAACCTATCTCGATGGAGAAAATAACATCATTTGGGACACACAGGCGATGGGACACATACTTGCCCTCCGGACGGTGAGCATACTCTTGAAGGTTGGGCGCATTGCTTATTACGACTTAAAACTAAAAGGAGTACCACGAACAAGGAAAACCAAAGTTAACACCAGACGCTCTATTGAGTGCTTGAGGCCACTTCCCGTTCGCCCATGCCTCCGTGAGCTTCTGCAACACGTCGCGCCCTCTCGTTTCTCTCTCTCTCTCCTTCTCCTCCGCTTCCTTCCTACATGCCTCCTCGCGTGCGGCATCGCTACCGTTCTTGAAACCGCCGCGTGAACTCATCCTCGCCGGTTGGCTTGGTCAAGAAGCCGTTGGTCCTCGGGGTTGATCTCGTGTATCAAACCACTGCTCAAATTCACACATGGCGGAGGTGACGCATGAAACGTAAATTAGCAAAGTTTCATTCACAAATATTATGTAACCCGTCGATTGTTACCATGCGGCGATCCTTGAGCTCTTCTCCCATGGATCGAAGGCGTAGTTCGCGCACTTCCAATACCTCCTCTTCCAAGTTGAAATTTCCCAAGAGCGGACAAGCGCAAAGATCTCCAGACATACACATGGGCGCCATGACTCCACGAGGTAGGAAGAGATCTTGGTACGCTAAATTCCGGCATGCACTCGCTTCTTCCTTTGCCTTCCCTTACCCTTTGCACTTGCACGCCTCGGCATTTTCGATTGATGCTCACCTCTATTCTTTCTCCATTGCTTCTTTGCGAGACCGCTTGTGAACGAATGTTATAAAGGCGATATCGCCGGTATGGGCGATCGCCTCATATTTGGCGATTGCCCCATGTAAGGCGATCGCCTCACATTAGGCGATCGCCCTACTAGAGGCGATAGGTGCACCAAACGTTGGTGTGTTGTCACGTCGTGTGGCATAGGCAAGCAATGCATAAATGATTTGAACAATTTATAGTGATAACGCTGTCATGTTACTAACTCGGGAGTTATACAATGTGTTCTGACGTAAAGCCATTAAAAAAATACATCCGTACAACAAGTCAATCACGCCACGCTTCCTAATCGCCCGTGGGGTAGGTGAGTGGTGACGGCGACGGACATCCTCCTAGGCCGCCTGCGGCGCAGCGCGTAGAAGTAGTCTTGTGCGGCGAGGCCAAGTCTGTGGCGCACCTTGAGGCGAGAGGGTCGAGGTAGTCGGTCGAAGGTACTCCTCGGTCGAACTTCGTCGTCGAAAAGGCTCGTCCGAAACCACCACAGGGTCTCCGCTGGGCGCGGGACGAGGAGGAGCCTCAGCGGCCGCCCCACCTTCTGCTGGCGTGGGAGCGTAGCGAGGCAACCGGCTGGTAGGGCGAGACGCAGAAGGAGCCTCCCATTACTGTCCCCACTGCTGCTGCGTGGGAGCGTGGCGAACCGGGTAGGGGTAGAGGCGAGGGAAGGAGCCTCGTCGTACCACCCCCCCCTGCAGTGCGTGGGGCGTGGCGAAACACCGGGTGGGTAGGGCGAGGTCTTTGGGGCGAAGTGGCGTGGTGTCTTTGCGTCCGCCGGCGTCTCCGCGCCCTCGGCGGGTGGCCATGAGCCAACCGCCTCACCGTGCGAGGACCCGACCCCAAGCCGTCTCGGACTCGGCGGTGGTCACTGTATGCCCTCTAGCGGCGCGTCAACATGGACACGACCTCCACCTCAATCTCCGCCAAGAGCTGAGTGCGCATGTAACGTCGGTTGGCATTACGTAAGTTACATGAAAAGGCGTGCCCATGTAGGTTCGATTGTGACACTTACCGGGCGTTGTCCCTGCGGGACATCATGAAGAATGCGTGTCCTTCTGCGATACTGTAGTCGACGTCGACGGTCTTGGTGTGTACCCACCACGAGGCGAGTCTGTGGCGAACCACTCCATGTCGCGATCGTACATGTCATGGTCGTCTGCGGGTCTCGGTGACCCTCTCGTCGAGTCTGGCGTCCCCATCGCAGGCCCATGGTCGCATACGGTCTGTGAATCGAGAGCCCACCGCGCGACCCATCCGGTCATCTGCAATGCAAAAAGCAAGAAGTCTGCAAAGACATTAATTTCGCAAATCACGCGAGTAGTAGGATCGGAGCAAGTACACATGGCGCCACGTGCGACAACGTGGCGAGGCGGCAAAGGAAAGAGATGAGCAGTAGAATCGCCGCAAAGACTTTTCGGTGCGGGAGTACTCCTCGACACAAAGGTCAAAGGCGAGCACCTTACGGGTGAGCCAAAGGCCTCATCTCGCGTGCAAAGCACGGAGACCCGTGAGGTGCTTTCGGGCGTGAGCGTCGTCTGCGGTGTATGGCGTCCACCGCGCGTCCCGCGTGGAGGCGGTCGAACTCGAGCGAACTCTGATAGGACCTCCTCCTGTAGGTGCGCCGAACCTCATTGCGAGGAAATAAGAAATGGCGAAGGTTATTCAAGTGCGTTAGTGGGGAAAAGATACGAGGGAGTGCATCGTAGTCCGGACCCGGTGGTGGCCCATGGTGGGCGATCCACCGGTCGTCTCCGTAAAGCTCCTCGAGTGCGGTGTCGTGTCAACAACAGCTGCCGTGACGGAGAAGCTCCCAAGACCACAAGCGGAGGAGTAGGGCGCAACGACGACGTCGCGTCGTGCTCGCCCGAGACGCGCGTCGCCTGGACCTCTCATGACGTCGCCGCAAAAGCAAACCGAGGCCCACCCTTTGCATCACTGTTTACAAGGGGAGTTAGGCGTGCTCCGTTGAGGCGAGATTGGGCCGAGTGTGTTACCTCATCCACCGGGTGTCGGCGATGTCTTTGGGCGTACTCGATCGGTGACGGTCCACCGTGTTCCGTGGGAGGGCGGAACATCACCCAACCGAGCAACAACGGGAGGTATGCCTCCAAGTGGCGGGCCACGTCCGCCTCCTCGCGTGCGGGTGGAGAAGGTCGACTGCGGCGTTCGCAACAAACATTATCGACAACTTGGCGCTTCTATTTTAATTCTCAAAGAAAGAGGTACTCACTGCGGTGGTGGCGACGCGCCTTCGCCGTCGGTCAAGTGGCGCTCGGCCTCCTAAGGGGCCGTAGGTTGCCGGGGTGTGCTGCACCTCGGCAAGCAGCGCGACAACTCGGCGTGTACACGTGATTCGCGAGGCGTCGTGCGGCGACATGCTTGGGCCCGCACAAGGAGGCCTAAGAGGTGCGACCGTCTGCGGCGTCGGAGCCATCTCTCCGCACGGAAGGTGGGCGTGTCGTCTCGGTCTCCCGGTCCACGAGTGTGGCGCCAGAGGACCGGTCGTGCGAACCGCGGCACCTCCTTGCCCTCTAGCAGGCGGTCACCGACTCCACCATCCTACAAAGAGGAAGTAAGCCGACCGCTCGCAACTTTGCATGTAGTTAGAATTGCATTCACGGTAAGTATGTATGCGTAAAAAGTGCAAGCGTTCGCGACTTACCGTGGAACCCGGCGTGGGTCGATCGCGAAGCGACTCCTGGCACTCGAGTCGAAGTGGCCTAGCGCTCGGTTCTCCTCTGCGGAGTACCTAGACCGTGGTCGCATCGGCCAGTCGCGTCCACAGCCTCGAGGGCAAGGTCGGCGCCATCGTGGCTGTTACAAAGCAAATACAACAGTTGCTCGGTAATTACATGTGCACACAAAATGAAATGCGAAATAACGAATTGTACCATACTCAACAAACAATACAACCGAAGTGTGGAGAGCAAAAAAAACTCGGATTGCAAACATACGAAGACAAAGACATGTTCGACGAGGCACACAACGTCGAGAATTACATTATCCTCGTGAGGTACTAAGCGGGACATCGGAGAATAACATGATGCGAACAACAACTTACTAGTACATTGAAAATTACATCGAACATTACAACGTACATTCACAGACTTACGGTCCATTGAATAATACAAGATGGGAACAACATGCAAAGTTACATTATCCAGCGGTTGCGGCGCCTCGAGACTCGTCCATATCGTTAGAATCGCCTTGTCCTTGACGCTGACCTTCATCTTCAACATTCGGATGTCGGTACCCATCGATGGTCGGAGAGGGCTGTTGTGAGCGATCCATCCACTCGGTACCGTACACCTCATGATGCCACGTGTTGAGAACGCTACGCTTGTAGTAGTGCGGGAGATGAGCGACGACGGAGATTGATGCGTCTCGGCGGTGCGGCAATGGCGTGCGAGCACGGCAAGTGCGGCAGCGTGGTTCTAGCGAGAGCACTCGCAATCACCGCCGGGTATGCACGGATGGGAAGTCCTCTCCGGTGGGCACCCTGCGACCTCGGTCACCGCGATGGCCGCGTGGTATCTCCGTTCCACGCCACTCTCGGTGTAACCCGATGTCTGCGCCTTTCTTGTTTTCTTGGACATGTAGGTAGACACAGCAGTTGAGTAAGACAATCGATTGTCCGACATACATGCTGCGGAGGTCTTGTATCGCTCAATGAAATATCTCTGTGTCCCTAATAAGACACCTCAACTATACCCACCGATGGAAGGCATCGGTGCCTTTCATTACCAGTTGTAAATCTCCGCTTGAGTTCGTTGTCATGATCCCATAACGCGAGCCGCCCTCGTGCGTCGAAGGACCATTTCTCCAAAGGCTCATGTCGTATCCAATCGGTGAAACTCTTTATCTTGGTACCGGCCTCGCAGGAGGTTTAGAGGTCTGTCGGCCGCCTATAAGGTCGTGGGGTCCTCTCCTTGCTCATGGTACACCATCGGGTTCCTTGATGAACTAGCGGTACCTCTGGGATCCATTGATTGCTTCTTCGTTAGTTCGTCAACGTCTTCCAAAGCGCGTCGAACTTCCTCCGTTGGTTCTTTTGCCGCAGCGCTTGAACATGTTCATAAGCTCCTTATTCTGAGCCGAGCGGAAAAAATTGGCACCCATGTGCCTCATGCACCACTCTCCTCGGATCGGCCACTTTCTTTGCTCCCACGGCGGACCCTTGTTGCATATCCACGATCGCCCTTAGCATGCGCATGTCGGTCATGGATGACACAAACATCGAACTGTCGAGAACAATCGCCCGACTTCACTCTTTCAAGGAACCGCACCAGCTCTCCGTGTTTTCCCCTCCACGAATGCCAGCGCAGCCGGTAGAACACGGTTGTTGGCATCCACCGCGATCGCGATTAGAATCGCCCTTGTACTTCCGTGAGAATGTGCCATCCATGCAAAGGACCGGCGGCAGTCTTAACGCATTTATGCATCGCCCGAGGCGAAGAATGCCGCATGCAATACCCACTTCGGTGCACGCACCACCCGCGAGGAACTCCGCAAGGTCGATGGATGTCTGGGGTTCCTTTGTGCGATTGCCACGAGCAAGTGGGAATATTCTCGTCGAAGCCTCGTGCGTCCCGAACCGTATTTCCAGAGTCCTTTTTGCTCTCCATGCCTTTGCGTAGCTAATCTTGTCTTGAAACCTCTCCTCCACGGTGTGATAATAGATCGAGGTTGCGGATGGGGATTGTCCACGATCGACCATAAAACACATTTGCCACCCAAGTGGGCGACGATTGCGGTGTCCTGCTCGCTTCTTCCACTCGCGATTATGCTCCATCACTATGGAGCATTTCCGATCAGTCCGTCCACTTCCACTGGTATGCATGCACCACGCCATGAGCACGAATCAACTACGCACTTCACGTCGTAGTCCTTCTTCTTGGACTTCACAACCACGAATTGCCGTAGGAGACATTGCCCGATGCTTCACCGCATCCATCAGCCTCCTTGTCTTTATATCGGCCCCTGCGTCACCTCGTTCTCACGATACTCCCATGCATCAATGTTCCTTCATTCATTGTTAGGTCTTGAAATTATAATTGGTCCACGCACCGAGGATAGGCACCCTCAGGCGTTGTCCTCCTCGTCAGTGCTCACCATCGGGGACTTCCTCATCACACGGTCCTCCTCTTCCATCAGTCAACAATGTCCTCCACCTCCTCCCCTCGTCGGCCACCCCTCGCGCCTCCACCGCCTCTCCTCGCCCCGGTCCCTTCGTCACCCTTGCGAGTCTCGTGCTCCTCGTCTCGGGCTCCTCGCCGCCTTCCTTCGTGCATCCTTCTACATTTGATGTCCCCTCCGCCGTAATGTCCACCCCGACATCACGAACTTGCGACACCGATGGAGCTCAAGGTAGCACTGCGTACCAACAACATGAGCGCCAACCCCGCTCTACGGCCAAAACCAACATAACTCCTCCATGTGGACGTCGAGTTAACAGAATCAACTCTCCGTAAAAGCGGTCTTGCGCTCGGCTCACTCTCACTCTCGACTCATAACCAACAGTCCCAGGCATCAAAGCTGAACATCCGAGACATCCACTCCAACAAACCCTGTATGTCCTATCGCTCGATGCATATGCCCGTCGACTCTTGAAAATGATGATAGATCCACCCATCCGCCCCACATGCTATCTCCCCATCTCCATAAAATATTTGGAAATACAATTTCTCGGACATCTTTTAACGTCCGACGGAAAAATATTACTCTAGAATACAATACTGATCCACGAAATTTCTAAAACTAAATAGTACATTAAAGTTCTAAATATGAGCTGCGACATTAAATTTCTAAACAACACTATTAAACAAATTATAAGCGCTACACAATCCTAAATTTTCTAAACACTACAATAAATTTCTAAGACTAAAAATAAATTTATAGCGATACTTAATACTATCTGATCCTGAAATTTCTAAAAACTAAATAGTACATTAAAGTTCTAAATATGAATCATGACATTAAATTTCTAAACAACACTATCCGAGAAAATGTAAACGCTACACAATCCTAAATTTTCTAAACACTACAATAAATTTCTAATACTACACTAAATTTGTAGCGTACTTAATACTATACAGTCTTCAAATTTCTAAAAACTAAATACTACATTAAAGTTCTAAATATGAATCTGACATTAAATTTCTAAACAACACTATCAGAGAAAATGTAAACGCTACACAATCCTAAATTTTCTAAACACTACAATAAATTTCTAATACTACACTAAATTTGTAACGTACTTAATACTATCAGTCCTCAAATTTCTAAAAACTAAATACTACATTAAAGTTCTAAACGCTACACAATCCTAAATTCATTTGGATATTACATGCTACATTAGAATTCTAATGACAAAAAGCAGTCCTCTGTATTTTCTAAACACTACAAAATCGTAAAATTCCTAAATAATAGAATAAAATTTGTAAAAATACCTTCATGAAGCTTGTGAATCGACTTTTTTTCCTTTTTTTCTTCTTCTCTTCTTCTTCTTTTCTTCTTCTTTTTCTTCTTCTTTCTCTTCTTCTTTCTCTTTCTCTTTTCTCTTAGTTTGTACGCTCGTAATTTGTTTTCTGTGAAAGCGAAGGAACTTTAAAGCACTTTGTCGCCCCAGCTCGAGCGTCGCCTGTCTCGAGGCGACAGAGGCCTACACTGACGTCGGGCGAGCGAGAGAGCAGCGAGAGCATATCGCCCGTGTATGGGCGATCGCCCCATACTGAGCGACAGGATGCTAGTTTTGTAATTTTAAAATCGGACGCATAGTTTTGAAAAAAGAATAAAAAAATATTAAATAAAAAAATTCAACAGCCGAGGTCGTCCAAATCCGACGGATTTCGCCGTGCGGAAGCTCAAAAATGACGAGCAAAATTGGAGGAACACGGCAGCAGCAGCGGCCGGCCGCGCCGCGACACGCGAGCGCAACGAGGCGAGGCGCCTCGAGATCTGCTCCCGCGACTCGCGGGTCAGAACTCAGAACTAGGAAGCTTCATTTTGAATTCCGCTTTTGAGTGAGTATAATAACAAAATCTATTATTTACTATATCTCTTTTCTATATTATCAGTGTAATAAAGTTAGTTTATATAATAATCTTTAAATATTGTTTTTAAATCTTGTCTGATAACTCTCTTCCTGTATACTTCATCCGCTTCATTTTATAAGGCTTATTTTTTAATGGTTTTGTTCACAAATATAAAGTTGGTATGTAGATTTAATAAGATTTTTCCTTTTATACCCCTATTTATTCTCTCAACGTATGATTTATTTATTATCACTCACACAAAGTATATCTTTCATATTCAGACAATTAATTAGGGTATCTAAATTATTTTCTCTCATATCTTTATCAATTTTAACACAATCTTAATCCTTATATCAAATCAAAATACACTTTATAAAATGAACGAGGGGGTATTATACAGTAAATGCCCTGATCTCGTTCTCGATTTCCCGTTCTGCAGCGGCAGTAAGTATCCTATGCTCCTCGTCTGCCTCCAAATCCCGAATCGCACGATCCCCAAGGCCAACGGCATCGCTAAACCCGAGCGCCTCCCCCCAATTAATCAATTTTGCGTTGACTCCCTCGTAAGCGTCCAGATCCCGCCGCGGCGCAAAAAACAATTTGCCCCAAACCCCGGATAAATCGCCGCCCCACCCCGCGGTTCCTCCCCTCTTTGCTCAACCCTTCCCCGCTCCTCTTGCAATCACCAGCCCACCGGCGGATCGGTGCAGCAACGGAGGAGTCTCCAAAGGTGAGAGTTTGGTCTGTTCTTCCTGCGGTTTCAGCTCTTTTCCCCTTCTGGGTAGGCGTCAAAGTCCGATCTTGGCTGGTCCATGGTGATTGATGATTACAGGAGAGCTTCTTGCTGTGCCCTCAGATGGGATGTCAATTATTTCTTGCGATGTGTTCTGGTTGCGCACGAAACTGCCATTTAACGTGGATATCCTGGGTCCTGATGGGCTTCTCCTACCTAACAATTGATGTTTCTTCTTCTTTATGGCGGCGTTTAGTTCGTGCTATTACTTCGTAGTAGTAGCAGACGTATTGCATAATTTGCATGCCTCGGTGACTAACTAATTCCAGTACTTGTGTGTAACTGAACAGTGCGAGGGGCCTCGGCAGCGAGTTCAGAGAACACTGTGTGCTTGCAACCACTTTGTATTGCGTCCTGGAGGCGTACGAGCTGTCACGTTGTGGTAGTTGAGCGGAATCTGTTCTACCTACAGTTGCGAGGAAAGCTTCCTGAGGGTATGCACTTTGTTTGTTTTCTTGCGAGCAACTGGCACATTGCATTATTTGGACCTTGTCTTCCTTGACTTGGACAAAGTGCTTAGGTGTGGCAGTATGTGTTGATTTTTCCTTCCCATCCTCTGAAGCTTACAGCCTAGTTCGCTTGTAACTTGCTCCTACCTTGTTTGACTTCCATGTCTAACATGGCTGTCGTGGGCAAATGCATTATTCCCCTATGAACTTAGTTGATTGGGCGAGGTGGTTGTTGCATACCGGTCATCGTTAGGCCTCCTCAACTTGCTTAAAAACATACACATGATTGAATCTTGGTAGCTAGAGCATTTGCTGTTGAATTTGAGTTTGATCCCATGGCAAATTCTCGGGTTGGCCGTTTCAAGGTATTGCTTGATCCTGAATTGGATTCTTTGAATCTGATGTTTTTTTAAAAAAATTGACTTCAGTTGTTGTGTTCTTGGATCAGTATTTCGATGTTGCCGCTTCATTTCCTGCCTTGATTTTATTCTGGGACTTGTTTTTAGTAATTGATTGTCTGCTTTTTGTTATGTCCTTGCCCTTCTTGAGTATTTACCATGCTTAACCTGAGAAATTTTATGAAGATCATAGCAAATCATATGAAGGTGATATCAAGACAAATAGATCAATGTTGAGGAGTAGATTTTAGGGTAATGCTTGCTTTTTAGCTGGAAAGTTGAATCAGGGTATGTTGTTTGCCAGAGAAGATAAATAGGAGTCATATAACACACGAAGCAGAAACTTTGGCATGCAAAACAGAGACTTGCTTTCTTCCTGTGTAGCTTCTTAGAGCTGTAAAGTTTCTCAACATTAGTCAGCATCATTCTTCTGTTCAGTAAATTAACATCTACAGCTCGCACCTTCTAGATCATGCGTTAGAACCGCTTTTTTATCTGAAATATATGCCTTGGAAATACTGCCTTAAAAAAGCGTCATCTTTTATACTCAATGATAGTGAAATTCAGCAAAAATCTGTTGTAGTCCTTGATCCGTAGGAGTTGATGGACTCTCTATTGCACAACTAAAGCTGGCAGATATGTGCACGAGCAGTCAAACATAGTAGTGCTCAATGAAATGAGCACTACTTTATGGAGTTGCACAAATTGTGTATGAATTTTGATTGCAAGGTGAAGATCCATCAGGTAGGGCCAAGTATGTGGAGTTGTGAAGGGTTTAGGTCATTTGTTTGCACAAAATTTAAATATTCTTCCTCTTTGTTCATTACTACCTTTGTATAGGTCGCAACATTGCCATTACTGCATCTTTGCATATCAGATAGAAACTTTGGATCCAATCGATATTCACCTTGGTACTATACAAACAGCAAGATTGATTAAGGATCTAACTGTTTGGAGTTGTTTCATTTGGCGTTTGGAGTTGTTTCATCTGGTTTTTGGCAGCTGCAGCATGATTTTTATGAGTTCGCTTTTTTTTCAAGCTTTGATAGTTCTACTTTGGATGATGCAGATGTCTAATATCTCAGGGCCCTCAAAAGAAGATGCTTTAGCCGACGGTTCAAGTTCTCTGCAGAAAACTGGAGCCTGGAATAACACACTGAGCACTCTTCTGCAGCAAGCTTCAGTCTATGGTGTGGCTGCTGGTTATTGCCTGTCAGCATCTCTGCTCTCCATTATCAACAAATGGGCAATCATGAA